>JARFOD010024178.1:0-10856 GCA_031763545.1 Mopalia muscosa
TACCTAGAGGCGTCTAGTAGAGCAATAACTATAAGTATGTTGTTAAACCTGTTCACCCATAGTAATGACATGACATCATGTGAGTGAAATAATCTTAAGTACGGTGATCAACCCCAATCTAACAAACAGTTGTCTTTTTCTTGGTACATGTATTATATGCGGTCTAGTTCCGTGCAGATATGCTATGTATTATTATAAGTACAGAATCAACTTAAAGCTAAGAAACAAATAAAGTAAATGAGTCACATGGTGTACCCATTACAATGGCGGGGGTAGCTTTTAACAAGGTTTCTTCCTGGATTTCCACGGTGTTTAAGTAAGTAACAGTGTAAAAGGGACAATCCATTTCTCGACCTCCACGAAAAGAGGTGCTTTATATACCTACTGGAGTTTATCGAGGTTTTAAATGAAGATTATCAATCAATCAATTGTCATATAAGTGAAATACCCTTGACTACAGTGTTAACTGCTAATTAAACAAATAAACAAAATGTGATTCTTAGAACAAATATAACTGCAATTATTTCCTTTTAATTGCAATTATATATTTTAAATAAATGAAGATTTCTTTGATTATATACATGTACAAATTGAATATCGCCAAGCTTTAAGGCCCGCGGCCATGGCTTTAGTAGTAGGGTG
Organism: Mopalia muscosa; assembly: GCA_031763545.1. Classification (NCBI taxonomy): domain Eukaryota; kingdom Metazoa; phylum Mollusca; class Polyplacophora; order Chitonida; family Mopaliidae; genus Mopalia; species Mopalia muscosa. The sequence continues at coordinate 643 of JARFOD010024178.1, forward strand.
TACACTTCCTAAACTGAACCTGATCCGATGTACCGTTCACAGGATTGAGTATGCCTGTCAACCATCAGGTTTATGAGCGTGTCACATGTTGTGGCTCAGACAATCACAGTTTCGTCTCGCTTTTCCACTGTAATAAGGCTAGGTGCAATGTGAAGTGGACAATCTGTTGTCATATAAGTGAAATACCCTTGAGTACGACGTTAAACATCAAACAAACAAATAAACAAACCTCAAGCTGTATTACATAACAACACAATAACTAAACACTTGATTAATAACTTTTTCAAATCGGAAAAGTGCTCAAATTACATTTGTTGGATACAAGTCAATTAACTCTGAATACAAATGTTCAATTATTAATGACCTTTGTTTGAATGTTGATTAACATGCTGTTGAACATTACCCTTGTAACCATGCCTTTGACCATGAGGCTACCTGGTGGTTATAGAAACAGTTTATGTGCTATACAGGCTGCCAGCTCCCAGTTTGGCTAAATATCCTAAAAATAACAACTATATTTTCCTCCCATATTTTTTATGTCATTTCTGGTAAATACCTGGTGGCCATAGACCCTATTGATTGCTTTACACACCTGTCCATAAATGCCCTAAAGTAAACACATGTAATAACATAGATGCATGTATGTATAGCATAGACAAGGCCTAGGGGCACTGTTAAGGAAATTGGTATTGTGGACATTCTGTTTGTTTGATTTGTCTAACACTCATGCAATGTGTCCTTTTGGGCATGGGATGTTTATTACTGCGTATGTAGTTTTATTATAGAGAAAAAGTTGTGCTAGCCTTCACAGGAACTGTGTATATACATGTATATCTATTCCTGTGAACTAGATTCCAGCATTGTCAGGAGTTTACCAGTTCCTTGTTCACTTTGTCTTTACCAAACTATATTGATATATCCAGATAAAATGTCTAATTTAATGGAATGGAGTTACAGTTTCAATACTTGAAATTGTTTGGGCCTCCAAGTGAAACACCAGATTGAAGTATGAGGGAGTGTTTAATTTAGGCTGAGGGTGTTTCGTGATTGTCAATTATGGATGTATCATTTCAACAATGGATAATTAACAGATACACTATTCGATTTTAAGGAATTCACAATTGAATTCTTTCATGTACATTTAATTTCAACTTTGATTGACTTGGTTGTCAATATCAGAACTTGGTTGTCAATATCAGAACTTTGAGTCCATTATCAGGGTAAACATGATTCACAGATGTCATTCTTTGTTATTTTTAGGATTGTGCCTTCTTAAGCATCATGGATAGACTGGACTTGTTATATATTTTATTTAATTTTGTATGTGTCATGGGCTCATGCAGTGTTAATGCTTGAAAGCCCTACTGAATACTTTTGAAGCATTTTCTGTGGATAACATTGTCATTTCACTGGGTTATATTTCATCGTATTTGCCCGGAGATTCAACATGTGAACAGACAAATACTTGAATCCGCTGTTTCATTGGCTATGACTGAGAGCTGCATTACTCATATGCGTCATCCTCGTTAAAGTTCATTTCCCAGGACAAGAGAAAATTTTAGGCGACAGGGAGAAAATCCAATGTTGTTTACAAATAATCCATATTTATTGTCGTGTTTTGTAAAACATTTATTAGATTTAAGGCAATCACAAAAAGGATAAAATTGGATGGATGTCCCCCTCTGGGTAACATGTATGTTTGCCAATGCAAGAAAATTGCTCCTGTATTATAAAATAGAAATCTCAATCAGATTCTTCAAGTTATAGAATAGAATGTGATTTTTTTTTTTAAATCAAGAAAATTTCACATTTGTGCAATGTAACAAGCATAATTATAAACAGCACCCTGTCTGCTTTTTGAATGTGAGTGTCTAATACTGGGGTGACACATCAGTATATCTCAGTAAAGAGAACAGATTAACTCTCCTTGTTATTGATTTTAACTCTTAAGAAGCAGCCTGTAGTCATCTGTGTTAATTGCTGGGTGCGGGCCAGCACCTAAATGGTTGGCGCTCTTGGGGAGGGGTGGGTGTTGCCTTATCGTCAAAGACTGTCAGGGGAGGGCTAGCTGCTGCAGGGTGAGATCACATCTGTTGTGTTTGGTTCTGTGCTCGATCAACCCTGCAGCCTCTATTGATCAGTCTTAGATTAAACAGTGCCTGACTGGAGTAACGGGACACTTCTCAGACTTGTTGGCAGGAAAACTTACAGCTAGTCTGTCTTATTCACAGTCTACACTCTGTCTGAAGCTGATTTATTTTTTGGTCTTTTTAAAATGTGACCGACTTCAGTCAAGAAATTATATCTTACTTAGTACCATTGTATTTTTCTGCTACTGTGAGGAAATGGATTGTTGGATTTGAGCCAAGTACTGTGCATCAGAGGAAATATTATATTTCAACACATCTATCAAAGTTTGATCAGCCTAGCAGTTTGAAAACAAGATGGTGCATTAAAAACGATTTGAAGATCTGAAGATGACTTGATAACATTCAGACTCCTCTAAACAGTTTGAACACAAAGCACCTGTTTATGTTCGCTTTTGAACAAAACTAAAACTTAGATGTAATGTATTTCTATGATTTATCATATTGTGCATTACAGTCCCGATGGAATCACCAGGAAAGGTCAATCAAATTGGGGAAGCATATATTGTTTTGGAAATTAATTAATAGCAGTTGAACAAAGATGTTGTCTGAAGGACGTTTTTAAGAAGAAAAAAAAATGTGCAAACTGTCTTCTTTGATCTTAAATATAACATTTTTATCATTTTTGTCTTGATGCAAAAGCGGATTCATTTTGCAAACCATCAAAAAATGTTTAAGAAAAGACTGTAAACAGAGGGACATACACTTGACTTTTGGATGTTATTGTTTACATCTTAGTGCTACTGACCTTAAGAAAGATATGAAACCATGGAAACGCTGACTCACCTCCACAGAGTCATTATTACAAACTTTCTTGTCGTCTTGACAATTCTCTCTTTGGGAAAAGGTAATTAATTTTTTATTAACTATTCACCTCATTTGGCAGCTGTTTTACCTTTTATTTTAAAAATATCAATTTAATATTTTTGATAAGTTGAAGAAATAAATAGGTAATCTGTCTTCATTTAAAAAAAATATATATATAGATATATATGTTTTTAAATTGCGTTAATAATAATACAATAATCTTTATCTAAACTTGAAACCACAATAGGACAAAAGCCGTCTTTTAATACGGGTCGAGGACTAAAATAGTTAGTTAGAGAATATGTATATATAAAACAATATTGTTCATATGCATGTAATTTGTGATGACTTTTGTAAGTGATTCTCTGCTTTATTACCTAGACAGAAAAGGATTAAAAGTAATTGGATTAATTTAATTACTGTTGCATGTAGTAGCTATTAATTAAGAAACAGTATGTCTGAAACGGTCTTCGAAACGGTCTTAGAAGGATACAGACTACTAAGATTTACAGCAATGATATTTTGTGTGTAGCAAATTTTTTCTTTTTTTATTTGTTTTATTTTAGTAGGTATTTCTGAATTCTGATACTCACAAAATTAGATCCAGTTTTAATTTGGACTATTTTCCACCATGCCACTGAAATAAGTTACTCCTGAAAATTCATTAGCTTTGATTGACGGCCCATATGAACCATTTTGGACAAACCTGTTGAATGTTACTCAAGGTCAAACTCAACCCTTTCAATTGACCTGTTTATGCTGAAAACAAGTTTCAGTCAGGTCTTGCATTTAAAGTTTGAGCCTTCTTCCAATGTTTAATCTAATACGTCATTGAATGAGCATCAGTTTAAGTTCCTCTTAACAATAACTTGCATGATTGCATACAATATTCTATGGAATGTTTTTTGATTCTGTTTAATCTAGATTTTACTTGTTGAAAACTGGGGTAAATTTTTATTGGACATGGCATTATTTGGCTACCATCAGAATAATTGTTTAGGGTATCAGTTTGTTTATGAATTCTTACATGTGTACAACAAATGTGGGTCTTTAATATGCTCATCACTGATTTAAGCCTTCTAAAACATTCAAAATGTCTAAGCAGTTTATTTTTTATATGCATAAACCTTACAATTTTATTTTGATTTTTTCATCTCCGCAAATAATCCCAATCTCCACAACCCCACTGTACTAAAGTTCATATCAGGTCAAGTTGTCTCCTTAGCCTAATCAATTTGGCGTTGCAGAACAGCATTTCAGGCAGGATGTGTCTGGCGTCTTGTCCTTTTCGTTTGAGTCACCTTCTATTGTTCTGGCCCAATCATAAAGACATCATGAGCTGTTCTCTCGTCTTGTGCGATGGACGGTATGTCCTTTGATTTGACTGGAAAAGGAAATCGTTCCTAACTCCTCTTTGATGTGACGTGAAGTTAAATCCCCCTGAATTAAAATACTCTCCACAATTTTTTGCACTCATGAAGGACTTTCTGTACAGAACTCTCTTGAAACCACTGCTCTTAAGTCTTGTGTGAAGATTTTTTGTTAGTTGGAAATAATTATCTGTTCAAAATAAAATGTGTAGGTGACTGTCAGCAGCTCCCTGCAGCCTGGAGCTCTCTGTGCGAAGGGGCAACATAAAACGATTAGGTTACGATGTCTGTGGTGTGGTTCTCTTTAAGCTAAGGTCCCACACACAACCATCACCTGTACCCTGGAGCAAAACCTGTACCCTCGAGCAACACAGTTACCCTGGAGCAACACAAAAGTATGTTAGGTCCCACATACAACCAGCAACCTGTACACTAGAGCAAAACCTGTACCCTGGAGCAAAACCTGTACCCTAGAGCAACACCTGTACCCTAGAGCAACACCTGTATCCTGGAGCAACACCTGTACCCTAAAGCAAAACCTGTACACTGGAGCAACACCTGTACCCTAGAGCAAAACAAAAATATCTCAGATCTTCCTTGCAATATGTTAGGATCGGGGTCCTGGAGATAATGGGCATAATAAAATGAATATGTTATTAGGCTTGTAACCTGGACAACAGAAAGCACACTCTATTACATTGTGTGAGTAAACCCTGAGACAATCACACAAAGCATTTTTTGACTTTGGTCTGAATTGTAGATTTGATATTGGAATGACTGCTAACATTTATTATATTATGTGTGTATTTGGACATGAGCTTCCTGTTGCCTAACAAAGAAAACAGATCACATCTGAGCATGTCATCATCTCATCACTGTTTGTTACTTCAAGAACAGAGTAATGCCTTCATACAACTATCCCTAATAAATGTTGGTGATATTTAAAAAAAAATAAAAAATAATTGTGGTTAAAACAAACACGCACAAAAAACATATTGCTTAAAAAAAGTGTAACAGTAATAATTAAATTTTGGTTTCAAAAAAAGTTGTCTGGTATTGGAAACTTTACCTTTAAACAGATCAGACCAAAGGAATGAAGGAGAATAAGTAAATTTGTTAATTCAGACATAGCTAGTTCACCAGGAACCAACTTTTGTGGTAAGAGAAATTCACAGGGATGGTTTTTATGAATTTTTCTCTTTTGGGGCGGTCAGGTCACTGCTTCAAAGTAAGGTACAAGGAAAAGTGGACATAAGTTTTAAAAAACCCTTGTCAAGTTATGTATGACATTTATAAGCCCCAATCAAACAAACTGTAAACTTTGTATCCTGAGCTCTTTACCTAATTTCTAGCTAACTAGACTTTATTAAAAAATTGGCAGTAGTAAATGAATGACTGGAGAGACAAAGGATCCTCTGTAAGGTTGCCCCAGGGAGAGTCGTGTGTGTCTGAAGAGGTTTTATTTTACCCTTCAGTGGAGTTGTCATTCATCCCTTAGTGAGTTTTAATAAAAATTTATCTCATTACTAGATTTACTGACAATTGAGGTGATGACCTAAGGGGAAATCATACAGTCAAATGGGCTCAAGATTAAATATTTCTCTCATTTACTGATAACCATTCTTTTCTTTCTTTTTATAACCATTCTTTTCTTTCTTTTTCCCCTGTATTATCAAACAATTAAAACAGATGAAAAGATGAGCTGATATTTTCTTTGTGATTTTAGTTGTGATGTTGAAGCCATGTCACAATGTTTTCCAAGACAATGTTCCACTTTCACCACTGTGAAGCAGTGCCATTTTCTGACAATAACTCTTTTTTCAAAATGTTAAGATTTTATATAAAATTCACACCAAATTGGGAAACATATTTACTTACATCATCCTCCTCATGGTTTTGCTAAATTATTGGTTCCAGTGAAATTGGTCAAATTGCCACAATACACATGCTCTTGTTGCATATAATGTATTTCAATAGGTCAACAGGTAATCTGAGGAATGTGTTGTCCCAGCATTTATTGAACTATTAAAGTGACACCAGAAACAGCATTAGTTGAGGATGTTGTGTTACATTTTAGTCCTGTGAGTGTCTTTTTGTCACTGTAGTACAAGGATAACCTATTGGAATGGGACACAGTCATAGCAGTAAAATAACCTCCAGTGAAACCAGGCCAATAATATGTGCTGCTCCCATGTTAGAGAATTGTTGATGGCTGACAATATTGCAAGTCAAATTATAATTATTATATTATTATTACAACAACAGATTATAATTAGCAATAATTAATATTTGGTTGATAAAAAACAACAGATGTGTCTAAAAAAAAAAAGGCACATTTTAGAAAGCATAAAAGAGCCATGTTGGAGCTCTATTCTTCATTATCAAAATATTATACAGTGAAATTTATGAACAGATGTTCAGTTTACACCTCACCATGAAGTTAATTGTTCTGACTGTCCAATGGTCAAGACAGTAAATGGACAGGGGTTAATCAACCATGACCTCTCTAATAGTTTCCCTTATAACTCAGGATCAGTGGTGCGGAAAGAGGATTTGTCTTTAAGCTGCATGATTGATTTAAATACAGCATTGTCATAGATCTCATAAATGTATCTTTCCGTTCATGGCAAGATATATTTTTAGCTTTAGAATTGGTTAAGAATAAATGAAATTTTCTGATATTTAACAAAAAAAACATGGCTTGTCTTAGTTAGAAATTCTCTCATGATAATGGTACATTTACATAAAACACAACACATCAGTTCAGTTATCTCCCTTTTTTTCTCTACATAAACAAACATATCAGCATTGAGGGGCCCACTCAACAATTGGACCTACATTGCTAAATCCTAGCGGCACTATTTAGCACCGAGAACACCCATGGTAAATAAAAGTATGTGCAGGGTGTCTCGTTGTCACCCTGTACTGCAAGTCAACATGGGGGTAGAGCTCTCAGCAAATGTGAAGAAGACATTTTTTAAAGTCAATTATATATCTGAAAAACAGTTGCATACAGATGCCCGGAATAATATAAGCCAAAATTAATGATATTGTTCAACTATTTACATATGTAAATCTGTGGTTAAATCAAGCTGAATGGAGGTAGATAACCCTGACTATGATCTGATGAATTTGAGACCGGAATCTGTAGACATTTTTACAAACTCCCCTTATATGGACCTTTTACCCAAAGCCAGAATTCTTTGCGCTGTTGACCAATCAAATAAAGTATTCGAAGCATTGACCTTCCTATCTTTTTCTGTAATCATTGCTCCATTAGACAAGTGTTAGGGTCTCAGTTCAGTGGACAATAGTCTCTGCAGCTTAATCTAACTAGCACAATTTCTGAACATGAATTTAGGTGTCCTGCAAGGATCTTCTTTAAGAGGCCTGCTGTTTGCCAATCTTCTTAATTACACTGACCAAATTGGTCTGCTGGCACTCTGATGACCACTATTGTGTTTGCTCGCTTTGATTCATTTTGGACTGAGGCTTTGTGTTAGAAATGTTTTTGTTCGACACTAGATTGAAGAAAAGTTATAACAAATTGCCAAGACACCTCAAAATGTTGTAGCTGGGGTATGTTTTTTCCTAATTCAGCATAATGCAATTTGTTGCCTTGTGTATTTTCCGTAGAGATTAACTGATTGCCCACATGCCCCATTGTTTGTATCCTGTGATTTGTCTTATACCTTTTCATTATTCCTTGCCCTCCATGTTATGGAAAATATTTTGTTTACCCTTTAAGGAGACTTGACTAAGCTGTTGTTAAACTTTTCTTTTACTATTAATACAATTCTATTCCCAGGGAACTAACAAGGAAGTTTAAACAATTTCATTTAACACTGGCGCAGAGGGTTGGGAGGGAGCTTCCTGTTGCCTTGGTACTTTCAGAGCTTAGGGTAGCATGTAGCCAATCTGTTTGTGATGTCTTTGTATTATGTATTGTGATTGTTGTGTATTTGTTGAAGGTGGTTTCCTGCACGCATTGTGCTGAAATGCCATCATGTGAGTGAAATAACCTTAAGTATAGCATTAAACCCCCCAATCGAAAAAACAAAACATAAACAGTCAACACAAAATCCTTGATATGAGTGAAATACCCTTGACTAAGACATTGGAAGCTAATCAAATAAACAATTATTATTGTTTGGCTCAGTAGACAATATAGGATTTGTCAGTGCGTAAAGGTTAATAACATGTGACCTGACAAATACTTTAATTAGATTTAGGGGTTCCGCAGGGATCTCTGTTTGGACGCTCACTGTTCTTTCATTAATCTTAACGACACTGATTTTAACTGGTCAGATGGGGTTTTAGAGCTAAAATACTGTAAATATGTGTAAAATTTATAAAGAAACATGGAATTCAATGTGTATCTTGAAGATGTTTCAAAGGATTATTGATTAAAGAACTGTAAATTAACAACAAAAAATAGTATCAATTTAAATGAGATACAGCTCATAGATTAATGTCAATTTGTAGAGCACAATCCCATAATATTGAATATGTTCAGGCATGTGCTGTTGGGGAGAACGGACCGAACGCGATCTCTCCATGTTTATGCAAACTTAACTTAAGAGAACCGATTTGTAGGTTTTCCAAATCTTTGTCTAAATTTGCATTTTGCTACTGATTTTGAAAAAATTTGGCATCTGCTTACCAATGCAAATTGTATTTTAAAGCAAAACAATTTTGCTTTATTTTTCTTAAAGGCAGATTTATGTATTTTTTTAAAATTCAGCAATCCAGATCATAAGATTTTGGATGACAATTTGAAAGGTTATGTCGGGCCACTGACCTTGATATTGGAACATTTTCTCTTTAAAAATAATAAATTTGGAATCTCTTTTGGAAGGGCGTTACCAGGATATTTACTGTATCTCCCTTACAGTACTTTTGGCCAGGCCTTAAATAACGAGAATAACAAAGACTCTCTTCATCCTTCTTTCTTGAGATCGTCCTTGTCAAATAATCTGCTTGAAGGATTGCTGATAATGGTTTTCAGGGCAGTGTGCTGTCTTCCTTATCTTATTTGATTTTCAGCATGCAGCCATGCATTTTTTACCCCCCTCCTCTCCCCCTTTTCACAAAACAAGGCCTGGATGTGCTATCCAATTTGTATTATATTTAAGGAGGGTTTTGATGACACATGCCAAGATGGAAGCACCTTTGAAAATTTTCACATGTCTATTAATATGTGAACATGATAAATTCAAGATATTTATTTTAAACTTGTGAAATCATAAGGCTGCAATGTTTGCCTTTTTATTTTATTTACTCTGATATATCTTGTAAAGATCATAACTTGCAAATAAGGTGGATGGCTGTCTTCACATTTGAAATTTAGCTTCAACAATCTCAGGATTGTTATCCACCAAAACCAATAGGATTATTTAGGCCATGATGTTTAACATTAGATGATTGAAATTGTTCTCAAAACTGAGTAAGAAAAGGGGATTTAACCAAGATTATGAGTATATTTAGTTAAGTTTAGAGAATGCTAGCTACTTAGCCTTTTCCGCTAGTTATTTGTGCCTTTTTATTCGAGTGTTTTGTTTTCTTTTATATAACATTACCAGTGATTTTGAACCAGAATTCAATCAATATTATTTTATTTTTTTTAAAGAAATACAAAAACAAGAAAATGACACATTGTTCCTTGTTAATGTGATTTACCTGCACAATGGTCCTTGCTAATATGATTTACTTGCAACATACATTAAACTAACTGACACAAAGTTAGAATTCTACAAAGTCATTTACACTGACTGTCAATATGAGATTAACTCCACATACAGGTAGGCTACTATCAACAGTCTTAAGTATTATAGATTGCTCAAGGTCACAAGTGATGTATCAGCTGAAAATCATAATACTTTGGGGGGGG
>JARFOD010024189.1:0-24429 GCA_031763545.1 Mopalia muscosa
ATTGGGCTGGCACGTCGTCATATAAGTGAAATACTCTTGAGTACGACGTTAAACCCCAATCAAACAAACAAACAAACAAAGCAGAATCTTGAACAGTATAGCAATCGTTTGAGTGTGACGATTACTATAGCTTGGTCAATACAAGCCTTCAAATTTAAACTATCCAGATAGTTGAATGATTTTGTTTGATATTTCTCGTAGGCAATACAAAGAGGTGAAGTAAAGTCTAATTTCCGAGGGGCTGCGCTTGGGGATTCCTGGATATCTCCAGTGGATTCTGTTAATTCATGGGGCAGATACTTGTACGCTACAGTGAGTATTATTGAACTATTTAATAGTAAATTTATTTTTAATTAATACATTTGCCAATCTTAAAATCCAATTTAACGCTTTGATCATTTTATCATATCCAAGTAGCTTTCATGATTTTATACAAATATTGTTTTATATGTTAATGTATATGACATTTATGAAAAATTATTTGTTCAGAACTAACTACAAGTAAGAGCAATTTGACTAATTTTATCTTGTTGAACAAAGTTATTATTATATATTATTATTACTAGTGCCAGACGCTTCAGTAATCTGTCAGTGTGTGTAAGACATTTTGTTAAGACAAAGCAGCACCAGTTTTTGGCATAAGATTTGCACAACTGCTTTGTCAATAAAAATAGTGTGACCACTATTAAAGAATTTGAAACGTAAGTTAAGTTAACCTTATCACCATGAACATGTTCAAGTCATGTAAGCTATGTTTGGAAACACTTGTTACGCCTTGTTATTTATTAATCATTGCACTCATTTGTTCACTGCTGGGAAATATATACCAAAACAATCAACACTAAAGTTATAATGTTATGTAGATTCTTTGATGTGGTGTGAATTGCATTGCCATTCATTCTTAACTCTACAATCAAGTTTTGCCTCAATTAACCGAAATCTGACATGCTGATTTTTTTTCTTTCCAGGACTTTCGCAAAGTAATAAATGCATGTTTTTGCCTCACCCTTTTTTGTTTCTTGGTACTAGTCTTTGGTTGGTTACAATGGTTTAATGAAAATAGAAGCAGCAGCTAAACAAACAGAACAGCTGGTAAATGAGGGAAAATGGACAGAAGCCACAAGTAGCTGGAGCAGAACGGAGACAGTCGTGGAAGAAACAACTAATGGTGTCAATTTCTACAACATTTTAGATTGGGGAGGATCTGAACAGCATAATCGTCGACATCATTTAAAGATGGCCAATCCTATGGGTAATATATATGTAACAAGGGGGTTTGGTCCGAGAGGCTAGTAAGCGAATTTCAATAGACATTTTGGGTATGAATAGCCAGATTATATGGTGGAATACAGCTACCAGCATGCTTTGATAAATAACTCACATTTTTATTACCCTTATGAGAGTTTGCATTATACATACAGAATGAGTTGGCACAATGCTAAATGCCCTAAATTTCCCATTAGACAACAGCTTTGGTCTGGCAAGGTAATTCTCAGCATCACTGTAGGTATCCAGCAAGATGTATTGGCGGTTTGTTTATTGAAGAAGCAGATGACAACAAATTGAGTTTGAAGTTGGGATGATCATTTATTTCAAAGGCATAACATTTTTACATTTCATCATTTCACACAAAACCTGTTAAAACATTTCATTTAATTATCTCTGGTTTTTTTTTCTGCTACATGTAAGAGAATCAAAACCCCCTCCGGACTAACTTTTTTTGTAAGCGTGTGTCAGAAGACAAAGGATTGTGCCAAAATTCTCCATCACATTTAAAACAACCATTTATTCATAATAAAAAAACCCGTAGATAAAAAATTTTGTGGATAATAAAATAAAGCTCCTGCCATCTTTGCAAATTTTAGGACTGTTGAGAGCAACAAGTTGATACATATTAGGGCTCCAGCTAATGCCTTCACCGTAAAATAAACTTGTTCACCTCAACTTGTCCTAAATTTCGCACTAGACAGCAATTACTTGAACATTATTTCTTAAATATAGACCAGAGATAAAACCGTAAGCAACCTAGTTCTGATAACAGAACACCAGCTTTCCTGTCCAGTATGATAACAAATTAGGTGATGAATAAATTATAGGTTCAAATTTCACTATTTGTTATCACAATCATGTATACCAATGAATGTTTTTTGTGTCCCTTACTTTGGGATAACATTTTCTTAGTTTGAACAGATTTGGAAAATTTTGCAGATTGAAACCCCTCCAGGAATCAAACCAATGAGTTTTGGTAATTGCCATCACTTTGGGAGCTATGTCACTCTCCTAGCATGGGGTATGAATGTCTACCACCTACATGTATACTCCCCTTCTGTTGTGGAAGGCCTGAGTGGTCTAGGTGGCCGGCATTTTATTTCACACTTTCTTAGTTCGAGGACATTCTAGTAAGAAGGCCTACTGGTCCAGGGAGCAGGCCTTTAATGCTGGTGATTCAGAGCCTACCTCTGGAGCGACATGGTTTAGATTCCTGGACGGGTTTCAACTGGCAAAATTTTCTGATATGCAATCTTTTTAAACGTGGCAGTTTTATCTCAATATAACAGAATACTGCATCTATTGTATCTTACATTACATAGAATTGAAAGAGAAAAGATTACTCATTTTGAACCCAAGAGGTCCAAGTAAAAAAAATTGTGTACTTGCAGAAAGACTGTATCATAGACATGTGTCTTACATGCAGAATGATGACCTGTCTGCTCTAATGAATGGACCAATCAGGCAGAAATTAGGAATCATTCCCAAAAATGTCACATGGGGAGGTAAGTGTACCAATTTTCTGCAGTACATGTCTTAACTGTCCTCGAACCGAAGGGACCTCAGACCTGAAGCATATCTGTTTGCTATATCCGTGTTTTCTGAGATGGCCGATACTCGCCTTGTGATATATACTGGACTAATGCTCTTTTTTGTCTTACCAAACATTCAGAATTTTCACAGGAGTATTTTTTATGCAAATGTACCTTGGTCAGGAGATAATACATTGAGTGAAACAGAAAACCATTCCTTCTAGATAGGGTTAAAAACTTCATTTCTGCATTTAAATGATATAAGGCACCATATTTACCAAAACAGGATGGTGCTAAGTTTATAAATCCATTTACCAACTACACCGTTAATAATACATTTTCGGTTGAATATGCAACAATTATCAATAGAGTTAAAATGCTATGTCATATTTATGAGAGTATACCAATTTTTAGGTTAATAAGTATGGTGAATGGTGTTATTATAGCAAGCATATAATTTTGTCTCTTACTAATAGTATATACGATGGTTGAGCTAGATCAAGTCATTAATTCTTATGTACATTATTATGTAGTTCACTGTGTGTTAATTCTTACTATCTATAGGACAATCAGGCATGGTGTTTGAAAAACAGTCTGGAGATTTTATGAAACCAGTGACGGACATTGGTAAGTTTATTATTTTTATAGAATGGAAAGGTTAAGCAGTGAAATGTCCGAACACTTATGTGCCAAGTTTTACAAGGTATTCCATTTAACCAGAGTGTTTTGTAAAATTATAAAGATAAAAATTAGTAATTATGTTTATGGTATATTCAACCAGGTGGTTTTGTTTTACAGTAGGCCTGGTGAAAACTTAAGACATAACCTAAGGATACTGCAATAATGTTTTATGTCCATGTAGGGAGTTTGTTCAGGCTGTATTTTGACACCTATTTTAATGGGAGATAGAGTTGTTTGAGTAAAAATCCCAGGTCTTGGCAGACTTGCCTACCCAAGAAGAAATTTATGCATACACATTTTTTTATTTAGGAGTATATTGTTGCAATTTTGTGTATTTTTATGTAACAGCATAGCACAGAATATTAATACATGTACTCCAGAATACACCAGGTAGGCAGGTCCTTCTTGGGCGAAAATTAAAAAAAAATAATTTGGAGACATTTGTCATTTTGTGAGTAATTTTATCCTAAAGTGCAGTTGTCATAGGGTGTTTAGGAGACCTTTGCTGTAAAACTATTCTTATTTTGTGTGTGTTTTTTTGCAGTGAACACACTCATTATGAATTGTACAGCTCTTGGAAGATGTTTAGATGTGGTTGTATACAGTGGACAATTAGACCTCATTGTGGATACCATGGGTGTGTACATTAAAGCTATTGCATTTAGATTTATAGACAAATCTTATGTTACACTAGTTTATAATAACAGGGCAGGATAGTCACCATGAACAACGCAAACCCACTGATTCTACATTTTGCAAATGATCTATGTGGAAGCTTTTATATTAACATATGTATTGTCACGGTGGCCACACTTATTGAGTCAACAACTATAATGGAAATCAATGCTATTAATTTATAGTGCCAACAATTGTAATGTTACCGACTTTAAATAAAAGACTGATATGTAATTAATCTAAAGATTAATTATATATATTCAGGCACAGAGATGTGGGTTTCAAAGCTAGATGTTTTCAAAGAATTCAGCAAGGCCAAGAGAGTTCCGCTGTTTGATCCAGTCTCAAAAACTCAATCTGGATACACCCAAGAATACAAAAATTTTGCATTCTATTGGATTTTGGATGCAGGTCATATGGTAAGGATAAATCCATATACTGGCTTCTGTCGGATGACTTTAAATGTGATAAGGTACACTTACATTGTTGGTGCCTTTAAAAACCATACAATTGAATCACATCATTTTTCAACCCACTTAGGGGGGAAAACTGTAAAACTATCGATGCCTTGCTACAAGCCAGTGCTTTACATGGACCATCCACTTCTGGATGAGGATAAGACAAACTATGCTTGTATTCGGCATGTATGGTTGAAACAAGCCTCTTGGATATTGGTTGAAGGCCCAGTCATCTCACATTACCTATATCCAAGGTCAAGGTCACCATCTCCATTATACTAAAAACCTTGTCCAACCCATAACTTTTAAACAAAAACTTTGAAGCTTATATTTTCACAAATGTTCCTCATAGCCAAGTTCATTGAGTAAAGGTCAAGGTCACCATCTCCATTATACTAAAAACCTTGTCCGTCCCATAACCAACAACTTGCAGCGGGCGTATCTTGCACCCCTTGAGTGGTGCCCTATTTTTGTGGTTTATTGGAATGTTTTAGTCAAGAATCTTTCATGTAACAATTCATTATGTTTTAGGTTTTGTAATAAGAAAGAAAACTGATTCTGTGCTATGCTGAGTAAATATGGCGTTTCTATTTTACAGGTTCCAGCAGATAATGGCAACACTGCCTTAGAAATGCTACGAAGGGTGATACAGAAGAAATAATATTTTTTGAACCATCTCACTTGACGGTAAACTCAGGGCTGTATTGGTATACATATTTCTGTAATTTTGAAGCAGATAATTTCTAATAAAAAATACTTCTGAAAATTTTATGTTGACCAATTATTCCTTGATGCTAGTATTTGGCAATGAGTTATCTTGGGAACTTGTATGCCAGAGCATTTAGAACACAAATTCTTCTGGCCATTATTGCAGTCTAGAAGTTGAGGAATCTTCACTTGTAGAATGAACTTTTAACAAAACCAACCATTAAACAATATATTGGACTGCATTTGCCAGAAACAATTGTAGGATCATTTAGTCTACCGTGGGTGCGCTTTTAAATAACGACGATCTGTCAAGTGCCACTGAAATTTCAAAATTGTGTTGGTTACCTATTTCTTTCAAGGAGATTGTCTGAAGGATTTCCAGCTGGTGGAGATTGAGAGTTTTACGAGTTAACAGGGCTATATTGATCCATTTGTAGATATACACTATTCTCTTCTACTGAGCAAAACATAAAGAAATACTAGCAGTTTATTTTGTCCATAAATTTAAAGTAACCTTCATAAGAATTGGTTTTAAGTATAATGTTTATATCCTTATGGACGGAGCTGCCAAATTTCCTGAGCAAAAATCAAAATTGGGAAAACAAACTCAAAATTCATTTTTTTATTGAGATGAAGATAATTTATATTGGTGGAAAAACTTCCGACATTGGGCTGTTCATTTTGAAAAGCCGTACTGTTAGTTTGTGATAAAATTTAAGTGTCTATTTCTGACTTCGTAGATCATGAAGCAGTTGAACTATGATCTCCATCTGCAGCTACATTCTGATTTCATGAGGGGGGAAGTTTTTCTTCAGTTGTGCATGACAATGGAAAAAGTAAATGATCAGTTCATTATTTCTCAGCATGATAATATCATGTTTATATATTTGACAAAAATCTACACCGGCTGGACTGTCTGAAATGACCCAAAATTTTATTAGATGAAAACTGATCTTTCATAAACACCTTTTACTACAGGATTCTGCCAGATTGGTACCACTATCATCTGAACATTTTTTGTTTTCTGTAATATGTAATTATTGAGTTGTGAACTTCTAAAAATCATCTGTAAGTTTTCAGGCACCTCCTAATATTATGTTATACAGTTTGAAAACGACTTACATCAAAAATAAATAAAGTGGTCACCAGCTTGTTTGCTGGGGGTCTCTAGGCCCAACAGTGAGGTTATCTACAACCTTCCTGTGACGAGACTTGCCTGTATCTTAAGTCACGTGAGCAAGGCAACTGTAGTTTGTATGTCCAGTCTTCAACACCTCACCAATCTGCATTAAGACACAACCAAAAGCGGACTCACTAACTGAAATCTGGTTTTGCGAAAATGACAAGCAATCCAATTATCATAAATGAACCAATTTGAATAAAAATAGCACACTTTTTGAGAAATAATCAAAATTACTAACAGTAACATCAAAGAGCTTTGATGCCATTGCTTCAGGGTTTTGAAATATTCAACCTTGCCTACAAATAGTTTCGATTTATCTCAGAATGGTCACAAAAATTGTGCAACAACTCTACAAAATTGTTGATTTTGCTCATGTACACAACCATAGATTTGTTAGAGGTTTAACACAATACTTAAGGTTATTTTCCAATCATATGACGGCCTAAGTCATAGGGGATGAATGAAATCACCCTCTACGTCCTGGACCACAATCCATACAAATAACAGAATGACTTGGCTTAGTGTCGCCCTATGTACTTTTTTTTTTATACATGCAATCCTCAAGATGGGAAAAAATATGAAAAATAAACCAAATATCTGGCAACCAGCTAATGATGCAGGCAGAGTTAACAAAGATATCTTTTCAGTAATCTTGTCCAAGATTTTAATAACACCGGATGCTCCAATAGATTAAAAGCTTTTATTTTTCCTTATAAACAAACATAGCTTTGAACAACAGGTGTTAACTCTTTGCATCCTGCAAGCCACTGACAGCGGCGAAATTTTATCCTTTAGAGAAGGTATTCCTGATTAAGAAAATATATATATTTCCATACTTTTGACTCTTTAAAAATTATGGCCATATTACTTTACAAATGTAAAAAATCTTGACATTTTCTACAAGGATTTTTTCGTCTAAATAGATCCACTTGTGAAAACATATTCCGGAGGCAAAGAGTTAATGTTGTGAAAGGCAATATGTGTACTGCTAAGCAAGCCTGTCGCCAAGACTTCAGCTTTATGCCTGGGGATTTTGGTAAAAGGTCAGGTCTTATATGTATATATGTGCCTTCAAAACTCTTTCTATTTGGAAGACGCAACCTTTAACAGCAGGAAATCTCCAGGCATAAAAAGGAAGTATAGACAACACGCTTCTGTGGCGGCAAGATGGACAGTAGAAAAAATTGCCTTCAGGACACCGAAAAGACGAACTGAGCAATCAAACGAGAATGTGTTAAATACTTCAGACGAGTAAACTTTTTTTTTTATATTTTGCTTTTGAGGGACTATTGATGGAGTGTTTCCCATCCTCAGTTGTGATATGGTAGAATTAAATTAAAATTGGCAGGCCTAATGAGAACGGATGACTACTAGCTAGATACAAGTCTCTGATTTAGAGTTCAAGGCATATTAATCATATCTTGAACTAGAGTTGTACTCTAGTAAAATTTCATGAATTTTAAGTAACTAACTGTAAGTAAGCGATCTCATGAATTGTAAGATTTTCAGACCAGGAAGTAACAAGTCAAAACTACATGTAGTCAAAGTATCGCTTTTGAGACAAGGATACACTATTTGATAAATTATGTTTAGATCTGTATTTAATATAATTCTAAACAGGACAGGAAATTTAGGATGTTGTTAGTGTACGGGGTTTTCAATCTATTTTACAAGGGTGCTCATTGGTCTGGACCTAAAACTAATATCGATTGATTTGAGGTTTACGCCGTGCTTAAGGGTATAATTGACACAAGCACAACCATAAAATGGGAAGTGTTTTGACGCTGTTCAGAAGTTTATCCCCTCGCTCTCTAGTGCTAATTAAGACAGCATTGCTACTCTGCCTATAGCCAGAGGGCATAGAATTTATAAGCTGCAATTTTGCTGCACATTTATCAAATAATATTTTTGCAACAATGTGTCACGACTTTATTGCCATTTATTAGTTTGCTTCATCTGGCTGGTATCAAAAGTCAGGAGAACTAGGTAGAGAGTACATTTAAACATCCAAATTGCTGCTGCTATTTTTAAGGCATCACTAGTTACTAAACTGTATTGACACTACCAAAAGATGAAGTGTTTTGCACCATTGGAAAATGAATGTTTCATCAGCACTCTACAATGACTCGGAACAAAATGTTCCCACTGGGATAGTAATTTAACCAGTGACATGCACTTGTAATAATTGAGACTACAACTAAGAATAATTTTAACAAAGGGTTATGCTACTAAATGTCAACTTCTGTTTTGAATCAAAGTACTCACAGATTACTCTCATCAGTCATAAGCATGAACAAATGAAGATGAAAAAAAAAAAAAATGACAATTAAATAAAAATAAAGTGGTCACCAGCTTGTTTGCTGGGGGTCTCTAGGCCCAACAGTGAGGTTATCTACAACCTTCCTGTGACGAGACTTGCCTGCCAATTTAAGATTCAAGCTACAGTACGTTCCCCCCTCTTCAGGATTCAGAAAGTATCTGTGAACCAATCAGGTAAAAAAAAGGTAGTTATCTTCACTGTAGTAGTTTTTTCCTTGACACCACAGGTAAAGTAACTTTGTCGCCCAAAATTTAGGAATTTTAGTTTAAATTACACAATCACGAGAATAAAAGGAAATTTTTCTTAAGTATAAATAAAGAGCTGTTGATGAATTCCAAACCCATATTTTCTAAAAGAAATATTAAGAAGAAAACGAGTGCTTTTTGAATAGTTTAAATGGTGGTTTGTTTATCTTTAATGCTTATTCTTTACTTGTATGTACTGGAGTTTTGTACTCCTGAATTTAATTATATCATCATCACTGTTTTAAGTTGTGAACAGATCGTCCTGCAATAATGCTAAAAACAATTTCATATTAAAACCTAACTTTGGGCAACTCGGCACTTTAAACCTGAAATGACAAGGGGGTGTTCTCTTGTTGAATGTATCAGAATGGTTGTAAATTCATAACTTATACTAACTTGGTAAGTAATTATATTTGAAAACATATTTATTGTCCCTAAGATTAAAGTTTGATTCAAAAAGCACAAAAAAAAAAATATATATATATTAACAAGGTATCAAAGCATAGTAAATAGCTACAAGATGTAGTGATATTTACATTCAAACACCATTTAATAAGGTCATTCTCATAATATTCACTAACAAATATTTGTATACTGCTATCAGATTAACACATAACTAAATTATCAAATCATTTGAAGGACTGTTGACCAATAAGGTATTTTTCTTCAATCCCCAGATGATCCCAATACTGCATCTGTCCAAAAGAGCATCCCTAATAAGCTTTTAAACCACTGCTTGTTATAATAAGAAACTTCAATCACAACGGGTGCACATTTAAGCTACGTTCCCATTTGTACGGACAGATACTCTTAAGGAGAAACATTCAGTGCTTGCACTTTACCACAGTTTTATCATCTGAACAAATAGATGTTTGTTTGACCAGGGTTTAGCATCGCCGTAATTACTATTGCACTTATACGATCGTCCATTTCTCCCTGTTTCTTGATTCACTATAGTGAAAAACCTTGCAAAAATCACCTCCATGACTGCCAAAGCCACATCATGCAACTTCTTCACATACCATTCAAACTGATTTTTCGTATATTTGATTGGGGTTTAACATTCTACTATTAAGGCTATTTCAATTTATAGATGATCCATTTCTTTGATTTAATGTGGAAACCCATGACTAAACCTTGTAAAAACCACCCCTCATGATTGCTTAAGCCACACCATGTGATATTCTCATAAACATTTCCAAATAGAGAAAATCCTTACATTGACAGTTAACAAGATTTTTTTCAGTGTCTGCATCTGTACAAATGGAAACGTTTCTTAACAGTCTTATGTAATCAAAAGAAATACTGTTTCGCAATTTGTCTCAGAGAGCCCCATGTCACAGGAGCCTTATTTTTCCATATACGTTTATGGTTTTATTTACTAAACTACTTATGTCAGAATAAAATTGTCTACACCAAAGCCTTGTAATTTCTGATTTACAGTTACTTCCCATTTCTGACAGTATCAACAAATGAAAAACTAAGCAAGGCTGGCCTCAAGGTGTGTATTTGAGGAACTGTTGTCAAAACTGTTATCTTTTTCTACATATAAAATGTTAATATGTGATCAGCAGTAACATTTATTGTAAAAATACGGTTTGAAAAGAAAATAGTCACCAGCATTTTTGCTGGGGGTCGACAGGCCCAACAGTGATTCTGGACAGCCTTACTCTGTGCATATCACTGTGACAACTTGCCTGTAAGTCATGAATGTTTTGGTCTCTTAAGCCATTAAAAAAAAGTTAACACAACACAAAAGCCAGCCATGTCAAGCCACTTACTGTTTCTACACAGCATGCCCATGGCAAATAGTGTACAGGTGTCTGTATATGTTAAACAAAGATCTTGAAACTATTAAAAGCCAAACAAAATCATAAAAATGTTGGTATAGTTTATTGATACGTAAATTTGTACAAACCTGACCTGTAGTAAATTCCTGGGCTACAGATTCAGTAGAATAACACCCACAATTGTAAAATCAATGTACCATACGCAAACATGTGTGGATAATTTACAGTTAAAATAGGACTTACCGCATTAGAAGATCGTGAACAACATATGCAATTCAATTCATATTTCTTACCTTAATATGGATCTTAAAAATGAAACAAAAGTTTAACAATTTGTACATTATAAAATGATTAAAGAAAAAACTAAATGGTGATTGGTATGAGGTTGATGAGGCTATGAATATTAATGAGCTTATACTAAGTTAATATCGCCCTTGGGGAATAGGAGGGCGGCCCATTCCCGGCTGAAACTGCATACCATACTGCATTGGGGGAGGCCCCGACATCCCCATTGGTGGAACATTACCCATCATTGGACCTGCAAGAAAATTTACATAATAAGGTTTGTATTTTACTCTGATTGGTGTTTAATGTTGTACTCAAAAGTATTTCACTTACACCATGACAATTTGCTGGTAAAAAAAATGCTGGCGTCACCACATGTCGACAAGGGCCCTAAATTCTGGGTGGGATACATCGTAGGATAATCAGTAGTAGGGACACATGAAAGGTTTATTTAGACAAAACAGAAAGCAACAAAGTACTTTAGATTATATCAACAATCTGATAACACTTCAGTGCAAATAACCAAAATATTATACTGTTCAAATAACAAAATAGTAGATAATAAATTATTTATAAGTGTACCAATATATTTCATCAGTGATCAAATAAAGGATTTTTTTGTTTGTTCAAATGGGGTTCAATGTCCTATTCAAAGGTTTTTCACTTATATGACGGATTGTCCACTTCGCACTGCACCTAGCCTTATTTAATTATGGTGGAAAACCGAGAGGAAACCTCGTAAAAACCACTCCTGCGAATAGTGCAACATGTGACTCCCTCATATACCTGATGGTAGACAGGTGGACTCGATCCGGTGAATGGTAAATCAAAGCTACCACTAAGCCACGGCCCGATTAAATAAAGGAGGAATGAATGACCTCAAGCTTACATTCAATTACATTATGAAACGAGCAGCCTGTCTATATTTTAGTAATTTTGAATCATGATGAGTTGTTTACAGATAACCTTAAACCATTGGAAAATAAATAAACACATACCTGGACCCATCCTCGGAGCTCCTCCTGGCTGCTGACCCCCACCCATCTTATACTGAGGTAAGTTAGCCCGCATCTCCTCCTGTTAAACATAGATCATACATAGCTAATTAATCATAATTTAATAATACTACACCAACTAATGTCTACATTTACACACATACCTTAAACACATGGTAAATTAGCCATATTCATGATTTTGGTTGTGTAAAACGAAATCTGAAAAATAACGAACAAAGCAACAAATAAATTCTATAATAAAATTTTATCTTTAATTTCAATCATAATATTTCATTACTCTGTGCTTAAATGAAACTTACTTTATAGGACAGTTCTAAGGTCCAAAACAGATTGTCACTTTCATTCATTTGCTTAGGAATGTAGCTGTCATCAATCAGCTGTTTTTTTCCAATGTCATACTTAAGTTTATTTCACTCAAATGAAGGTGTGCAATACCTATAGATGAAGGAAACCACCATCAATGCCACTGGCAACAAAGAAAGACAAGATTGGACAATTACAGGGCATACAACATTACAGATTGGCTTCATGTTGCCCCTTAGCTCCGAGAGAACCAGGAAGCTTCATCCAACCTGTCTACCAAGCTACATAAAGTCTAAAGCTAGATGGTCAGCAGATGTTACCAAAGAAAATAATTGTTTTGGAGCTAACTGGTAACCTCACCTGTTTCTCCATTCGATGTATAAGAGAAATTTGATAAGAGAACACTCACCAGTGAAATATCTTCCTCAGGATGCATGAGTTTAGAGACCAAACCTGAGCTTGATTCGGGTTTCTTTACTGTTGGAGCTCCAGTAATGGTAGCACTGGCAGATGTTACTGAAGTAGCTCCAGATGAGTACGCTGGGAACGTGGGTTTAATCAGGCCCATACCACCTCCTCCCATATTGTTTGGTTGAAAGTCAGGGCCAACTGTAGAAGGCTGTGAAAGAATACAAACAGCTCACAAAATTGTAAGTTACTAGGGTTTTGGGCTTGGGAGTTATCACATCCTGTTGATGTGTTTGTCCGATCAGGGTCTTTGTTATACTCAAGAGTATTTAAATTATGGGATGACGGGTTGTCTACTTCACACTGTTCCTTGCCTAATAACGGTGGAAAACCGAAAAAAAGAACCTAATGTGCATTTTCTTTGTTTCTCAAAAGAGCGATTTGAATTTGAGCTACATTTTAAAAGTGTAATACATTTCTTTGTTTTATTGTTTCGGGTTTAATGCAGTACTTAAGTTGATATCACTCACATGATGTCATGTCACCCTGGACACCACTGGCAATAAATAAAGACAAAACATGACAAATTCAGGACAATCCCAGAATGCGATATAGATATCACAGACAGATTGGTTTCATTTTCCCCAATAGCTAGGATATCCCTAAGGTGAGAGGAATGCCCCTCAAACCAGTTTAAAAGAAGTTCCATTTATGTATTTTATTAAATTAAAAAACAAAGCCAGTAATTTAAAAAAAAAGTGATTTTAAAAAAGATAGTTACCTGAGCAGCTGAGGGGAAAAGTGGTTTATGGGGTCCACTCTGCATGGATGGTTGAGACATGGGCATCATGGGGTGTGGGGGCATTGGCATTCCAGGTGGAGGTCGATTTCCATGCATCCTGATAAACATATAACAAAGCTGTGATTTAATATTGTTAAATATTATAGGTTTACTGATGTTCACGACAAATTAATATTTTTTATTTGTATAGTTGGTATAGATACTGCAATGAAATCAGTATTGGTAGAAGGACACTACCCATTCCCAAAAATCCGCAAATAACTTGTGGTAGTGGAGTACAATAACTGTAAAAAGAAACAACACAATCATAAAATGTGAAGTTTTATTTTTTAGGAAATAAAAATTCTTCAGTGTAAAGCAAAAAATGTATCACTGGTATTGAAAGATTGTCTTTAGACATAAGGGATGTGAGCCATTGGGGGAGTAGCCCACAGACCAAGGGTGAACCAGAATCACACTGGAGATTGTTACATTAGCTCTAAACATCTGGTCATTTCAAACAACAGCTTTATCTTTCAAGCTGCCAACAAAATTAACTTACCCCATGGGTCCCATAGGTCTCATCGGACCTGAAAAAAGAAAAACAAATGTGTAACTTCAACAGATTTGCCTTATTTTCTAGGCAGTATAGAAAAAGCAAAAGTACCAAGTTACCACTTAAGTACTTCAATGGAATATACATAAATATTTGATGAAACATATTGAAAAGATAAGATTGCCACAACTATAGAGGAAATAGTTATTGTGAGACAGAGATTGTCGACATATGTACATGTACGTGTGTTTGTTTGAATTGGGGTTGAAAGTCATGACATCTGACATTTGGTAAAAAGAAAGTTTTACCCATTGGAGGCATTGGTCCCATAGGTCCTCTGGGCCCCATAGGCCCCATTTGCATGTGCCCCATTGGCCCTGGGCCTTGGGGCGGCATTGGAGGCATACCACCATGTCCTCCTGGAGGCATATTGAATGGATTTGGTGGCATACTTGGCATGCCATTAGGAAATGTAGGAGTTTGATTGGGCACTGATGGGGGCGTTTCATCATCATCATCAGAGTCTGCGGCACCACCTGCTCTCCGCTGGACATCTATATACAGAAATTAAACAGTAATAAGTAATCTGAGCATTTAGATTCAGGGCTTGAAAGATAGGTTGCCTACCTAGACAACGATACATAAACTGATTGGTTTGTGTTGTACAGAGTGCTGAAAGTTATTTCAGCACTGTACTTCCAAAGAAAAAAAACATCAACACAACCATAATTTGGAGTCTTCTATACAAATACTCCGTTGGAAAATTAATGTTCCTCCAGAGGGGACAGCAATAATATACTTCATTTATATTGCCTTAATCCAGATCCAGAGAGGGTTGGTACAATGATTGAGGGATTGGTGTCCAACGTGGTGTTGATCAACAGTAAATGCCACACTAACACACCCATAAAATGTGATTGGCTTTCCTAGGTTAGAAAATTCATATCCCTACAGAGCTAAGGGTTGACTGTACTTGGGCTATACAAATGCTTACTTTAGCCAGAGGGCAAAATAGATTTGTTTGTTTCATTGGGATTAGTCAGTGGAAAGCAGGGATGAAACCGTATAATATTGAAGAATCATGAACGATTCTGATTTACTTTTGCTTTGATGAGTATGGTGAAAAAATGCTATAAAGATATAATTGTAATGGTATTATTTAAAGCGATACTTTGGGCTGTAATAAAATGCATATAGGGAAAACAGGCATCATATCTTGTGTTCAATTATCAGGGATAGATTCACGTCGCTTAGAAATACTCAATGTGACCCTTGAACAATTGAATTTGCTTATGTGTTTTGGGAGAAAAGCTCAATTTATTGCATGAAAACTGAATTCCATTGCTAAAATGTACAGCGAAATACTGAATTTTGTTGCTAGGCAAAATTTGACTTTGAATAATAACCACTGAACGAAAAAAAACGTGTATAAAAAACTGTTGTTGTTGCACTATCAATTCCGCGATATGTAAGAATATATAACTTAAAAGAGCCCTGCGTGCAGTTTGTCAGTCAAATCACTTCGCATAATTCCATTTTGTCTTAAGGAAGATTCAATCATTTCCGGGATAGTTTTGACCAATGAGCATACAGCATGGTCTGGAAGAGCATTGCTTATGAGTGACATACATGTAGCCAGCAGGTCAGGTCATTGGTCTGCATGCAAACTCTCACAAAAAAATAAAATAAATGTTGCACGGCTCAATGTTAAAATTTGTTATTTTTCTGTGAAACACTGTCAGTGAGAGTAATTTTTACCAGGATTCATGTGGCTTATAGTTGAACTTGAATGACATGTTCAAAACATAATTGTTTTTGTTGTTGTTGCAGTAACAAAATTACGTGTACATATAAGCGAAACTTATTTCAGGTGACCAGCACTTTCAAGCTTTTTTAAAAATTAGTTCTTTTTCTTAAATAATATGTCAGATTAATAACTCAATGTTTGAAAAAGTATTTGTAAAGGCGAAAATAATTTTTTTAAAGAACGATTCACATGTATAGGCCTATATAAATGATAAAATAGCCATGTGGCATTTTGCATTAATATTTTTTTGGACAAATCCCAATTAGCATTTTTAAGTAGGTCTTAACCGGTAATATAAGTTGTATCAAAGTGCGTTTTATGAGTTCTGACAATTTTATCAGACCAAAATAAATATTATTCCAAAATGATAATTTATTCCGAAAACTAGTTAGAGAAAAAAGACAATTCTCCACAAGTGTTAAGTTTGTAACATAATCTAACAGGTTAGATCTGTATTTTTTTTTTTTTTTTTTGTGATTTCTAACATTAAACTGTCATGGTTGTCAAAACGTCTAAAAACTCAATCAGCATTCTGACCACGGGGTGTTAAATTATTCAGAAACTCAATCTGACCAACAAACAAACTCAATTTGAAAAAAAAAAAGAGTTTTTAGTTGTCATGATTTTGACTTCTATCTATCCCTGATTATGCTCTCTAATTTTCTAATCGAGCTATATCCATGTTATATTTGGATCTTAAACAATGGGTCATGCACAAACTACAGTCAAATTTATCCATGCGGCCATGTCTAGGTACTTTTATCATTAAACAGAAGAGCTCCACAAATACTGACAAATCAAATATCTTTTCAAAATAGGTGCCTATGTCATGGACAGGGATGACTGCGCCCAAAATGTCAGCTGCCAGTGGTCGTAGGAAAGTATACATCTGTAGCTCTCAGGTTATTTTACAAAATGAAGAAACGATATGTCAATGCTATATTCAAGTATATTTAATGGTAATCTTTCAAAGGATATAGGGGTTATTTCAGCTGGGAGTATTGCTTTAACTACCAAAGACATGCTGAAATACAAATTGTATGTAAAGTGTCAGAATCTTACATTGTAAATACATTCAATATGAAATATTTGTATCAATTGAATGGGCTTACCGGATTTATTTCTTTCGTGATTCTTGAGATCCTCTTCCGGAATACCCTCCATCCCATAAATTTCTATTTCAATATTATTTCTTCCTGGAATAGCATTCGGAACCTTGTCAACTTTTTCTTTATGAACCTGATTAAACAACACAAAATACATAGTACAGTTATACAGTTATACATTGGCAGCACTCTTTGATATTATCATTGGCAGCACACATTGAAACAAGGGAAAATGAAACTGAGACAAAAATTGAAAGAGCACACTCAGATGCAATTTATTTCGCCACTGGAATAGTCTCAAGCCCCGAAACAATTTACAAATCTCAAAACTTCACAAAGTATGGTTCAATAAATGGGCAAGATGGACGCTGATGATCTTCATGTTTTGAATGGGAGTTATATTGAAGAGAATTAATTATCTCCTTTTGAATATCACTCTGAAATTTAACCATGATGTAATGTTCTTCATTTAATCTGATTCAATTAATCAGCAATAAGATTTTTTTAAAGAAGGTCCTCTACACAAAGAGAATAAAAATGTATTTGTAAGACACCCTTTCTTAAGAGATTATGTGCAGATAGACCTCTTAGCTGTAGCTCAGAGACTCTTTTTATAAGTCTGCTGCCTTTCATGTAGTTTGCCGGGCAAAGTGCTGTCACTAGATTTTAATTATGAAACATGCCACTAACATATTATTATGTTTGTTTGATTTGGGTATAAAATTGCTCACAAGGGTATTACGCTTATGTATACAAGAGATTGTCCACTTCTTATTCCGTCTAAAACAGATCAAGAAAAGCTCATAAAAACCATGCAATAAAAAGTGTTTATACCTCATAAACTTCACACTTGATGTAGGGGACTTAACCCTAGAGAATACTGGTTTAAATCGGAGGACCACTGAACAATGCCTCCCATTGATTTATATGTAACATTCTTATATGGCTTACCTGCATGCAATGGATAGACAGTCCTGGTCCTGTGTATAGCTTCTTGTGACAGATATGGCATTTGAAATGTTTAGCTTTC
Source organism: Mopalia muscosa (assembly GCA_031763545.1). Lineage (NCBI taxonomy): Eukaryota > Metazoa > Mollusca > Polyplacophora > Chitonida > Mopaliidae > Mopalia > Mopalia muscosa. The sequence continues at coordinate 18,154 of JARFOD010024189.1, forward strand.
TGGTGTTGTAACAGAATTTTCTCATCATCAAACTCTCTGTTGCAATACTTGATGTTTGTCAAGGAATTTTTTTATATTAGTTCAAGACCCATATCGCTTAAAGCTGGTCCATAAAATTTTAACTTTGGCAATTATTTTATGGATTTAGAAATCATATCGGTTTGTCTGTTTGTTTGATTGGTGTTTAACATCGTACTCAAGGGTATTTCACTTATATGACGACTGACAAAAATACAGAACATCACAAACAGATCTGCTTCCCGTTACCCGTTAGCTCTGTGAACACCAGGGCAACAGAAAGCAACCTCTTTCTCGCCTCTTACGATCGACCGAGGAAGCCGAGGGAGTATTCGGCAGGGCCATGTCCCACCCGTTCCCTCACGGGGCACAATAACATTGGAAAATGTCTTCATCAATAAAGCACTAAGAATTGATATTGATTATTTGTTACAAAAACTTGTTGAGAATTGTATGAAAACCAGTTGTAACATCGATAACACTTTTTCTTGGGGTATTGTGTCTTGAAGAGAATGGTATAGATATATTGCCGTTTGTCCTTGTTTCTGGTTGGCTATTCTGTAGTTGTAGTTATACTTTTGACGAGTGTTAAATTAAACAGGAACTTCGTGACTGAACCAAGCTTAATGTATGCTAGTGATATGATATTATATGAGTAACCCATTCAATATATCGTATCTCAACAATGCGGATATCCACCGTGGGTGTACTCAATGATGATCTGGTATCTGATACATGCAGATGAACATTCTCCTTAAATATATGGGGTGTCCCAGTCGGTACAGAGACATATGGGGCACTTCAACTTATACATGGTAACAGTTCCCAGCGCCTTCTCTCGCTCTAATTTAACCATTGCGTTTTTTAAGCATATTCAGGAACTGTCGGCCATGTTTGCTTTCCATCTTTTATTCTTTTTAGTTAACGTTTGATCTTCTGTCTGACGCGTTGGATAACTAGGGTTATTAATCAACGATTGTCGACATAATTTAATCACTATTGTCACCCATATAAATTAAATTAAATAGTTTTGTAAGGGAAAATATGGCTACAACGTGTGAAGTCTAAGTAAGGCTACATTGTATTACAGACTATTAGGGATACATAGCTCTAAATCTAAGAAGTAAACTACTTTCTTCAAAAATGACATTTCCATATTGTCACCATAAATCATTTACTTTTTGATACAATTTTTATATTCTTGTATATTTATTGCATAAATATTTCCTGGTCTCCTATTTCCGATTCATCATTCATTAAAAAGGACGTAATTGACAGATTATGTCACACACCGGTAAATGTGAAAGAATTACGATCACTTAATTATCTTATTGCATTTCAAGGTTTGCCATCAATCGGGATTATTCTATTCTGTACTTTAGAGATACCTCTGTGTACATTTGTATATAATTCCAGGGGGAATTACTGTTTCGTGAATGTTCATTCTACAAGCTTGCTTGACGACAGGAACGTTGCTAGAGCGACACAGACTGCAATGATTGTGCGGGCACATAGACGACTAACGAGCACACGTCAAATCGCGGATAAAACGCATCAGCTGTACTAACAAACTTTAGTGTGAGAATGCCAGGTGAACTACCAGAGTGCTTGTCAATACCTTTGAGTCAATGTCTAGACTTAAGTAATAATGATTTGATTATATTGAGCTAGAATATTCCCCAATTACATAGAATTTCGAGACACGCCAAAATGCATTCACCCTTCCGACTATTGAACAGGTCAACTCGGTACAGCAGTTTTGTTTTAATACCAGAAACCGTTTAATGTGGACGTTAATTCAAGAATCAAGAACAGTTGGCGAATGGGAATTTTTACACTCATCAATTTTATAATACCTTCCCTATAAATACCATAGACAAGCTATTAAGGATTACTTATTTGTCTTTAAAAAGCGTTTTCGTTAAAATTTCTATCAAATGAAGCGATGCATATGACAAGACGTCGCACCTACCAATAGTATATAAAAGTGAGTAGGCCTGCATGTGTCATTTTGTTTCCTTGCTGCGTATTAGCAGAACAGTTAGGCCTACACATGATGGCTTTGTGATTTGGACTTCGGATTTGGAAATGTTCTCACCGGAACCGTATGTAAATTCTATCAATGTATTGATTGAAGTATTTCATGAATTGTATGAGAAGCTAGAATGTGTTCCAAGCAGCAGGCTTCTCTTCACTTGACATTATACGAGTATTTAGCCAAAGGATTGTACTGCTTTACCCAATAAGTCGTTGATGTAAACAGGCAATTATACGCCTTTACTCCCATTAGGGTAACTGTACTGAATAATGTATGAGGATGAATAAAACAGCCGTGTACGTTAACCTTCCATGACACTGGCGCTTTATAATACATGTGATCTCTGTTCTCATTACACCCTTATCTCCTTATCACCAATTGACCAATTTGACCTCGTCTATTCATTCACTGGTCCACGCGCATAATACCCATTCAATTTATGAGTGCAGATTTCTGGACACCATTAGCTTCATGAGTTCTGATAATAATACAGATTATTTCAAATATCAGGAAGAAACTAATAACAAAACAAAATTGTTAATATAAATTGTTAATTGTTTCACGCCACATTCAGCGATATTTCAGCTAGGCTACGCTGAGGGTGTACAACTTGGTCTTTAACGCTGCATATTTCAGCGTATGACTACTGGTTCCGGCGCTGCAACTAGCCGACAATGCGCCGGTATATCTCGAAGTTACTATATGTTTTATCCGTCCACTTCGGATTCGGATCTTTTCAGTCAAAACCAGGAATGTTATAGCTGAAGCAGTCTACTAAGACTCACTGATACAGCCATATACTGCGGTTATTAAAAATTAAATGATCATTAAGCTATTGTTAAGTGTGTTGACCTGTGGTCCTGAATGAAGGTATAATTCTGATGGATAAGACTTTAATGACCTGGAAATTTGACGCCTGGATTTAAGGAGGAATGGCTTTCTTTAGTAAAAGTCATCAATCAGGCTTGCAGTATCATATAAGAGAGTTATAGGTGATGAGAGATTGTTACACGGAAAAAAATATGAATGCGTATAGCATATTGATGTACAATCGGTAGTCCTTGGATGAATGGAACTGATGAATGGTGATGAACAAAATCTACAGATATCATTATGAGTGAAGTAGAAAGATAGCGCAAGATGAGAGATTTTGTCAAGTTTTGTCAATAGCAAAGCATGCATGACCTACCCATAATGCATCGTACTGTTAATAAACCAATGTGAAAAGTTATATAAATATTTGACAATTTTAAGGATTTGAAAAATAATTAACATCCCCCCTATACATGAGGCAAAACGATACTTACGTGTTAGATAAACTAACTCACAAAATGCGAAAAAGACTTAAAGTTTATAAAGAAGTGATAATGTACATTTCATCAACATATATATGAAGGTATCTACCGTGATAAAAATACCCTCAATAATCAGCGGCTATATCTGTATACAAATCCATTGATAACAGCCACTGATGTTTTTTCTGAGAATTATTGGATTAATTGATTGGTATTTAACGCCGTGTGGAATGCGTTTTCTCTTACACGACGGCTATGTATCGAACAATAATTGCCGCTCTATTAAGACAAACATTAAAATTGAACTGTTTTGCCTTGTTGGCAAATGGACGTGCCTCAAATTCTAAGTGAGGCAGTATGTCTATACTTGAAACATACGGCATCCACAGAGTTTCAATTGTCCGGTCATAATCACTGACTAAACTTTGAGCGAACCATCATACAATACATTTTCACAATTTCGAATTCGAACCTGATACATTTAATGCAAACAACGATACAGAATACTGTGGCGGAGTTCATTTTGTTATGGAATGACTTCTACAGATCGAAGATATAAGAAAAATGGAAAACGCATTTTAATGTTTTAATTTTTCCTTTATAATTCTGATCCAGATTGTGTGTATTTATGTCTCATAAAAACGTAATCGTTTCCAATGACTAACATGCACCGGTTGAGAGAGTATGGTAGCTAACAAGGAGCTATCCGTCTGTATCCGCACATGGTCTGGAGAATAGCAACAATTCAATTGGTAAACTGTCTTTCTTAAAGCGATACTCCGGGCTGCAATAAAATGCTTTTAGTTAAAACGGGCATCATTTCTTGTCTTCAATTATGCTATCTAATTTTCTTATCGAGCGATGTCAACTTTATAATTGGATCTTAAACAATTGTTCAGAATTGTCTGAAAACCAGCTTGTGATACGCCGGACACGTGTTTTGGTTTGCGTTTTGTGTATTTAAGACGAATGTGGGACGTATTGCCGTCTGTAATAAATTAACAAAGGGAATGCCACTGAAACTGGTTACCTCTACATGTCATATATGTCTATGAAGAGTTCATGTCCTAAACGATACATACATTATGGGGCATTTTTTTAATCTAATATATATGCGAAGAATCCTTTTCTCTCTCTAGTTAAACGTTGCATTTCGTAAAGCTGGTATATTCAGGAAAAAGCCGAACATGATTGGGTTCGATCTTTTTATTTTCTTCTTTTTATAAATGTTTGAATATACTCTTTGACTTGTTGGCTAACTAGTGTTAATGTTCAAAGACCACGCAAAGTAAGCAATAATCCAGACGAAAGATTCCTCCATACACAACTCACTTATACTTTATTCCATCGTCTATATTAAGTTTAACAGTTCCGAGGGAGACTACTAATTACTACGCTAACATGAATATCTATTTTCGTTTGGGTTCCTGAATATTTATTGCATAACTATTTCCTGGTCACCTATTTAGCATTAATCATCCGGACATTCATTAACAAGGGCGTAATTGACCGATTCTGTCACACACCGGCGAATATGAACAAATAATGATCACTCAATTATCTTATTGCATTCTAAGTTTGGAAGTTTGTGATCCAGCTCAATTACTCTTTTCTGTACTGTTAGACTGCCTCTGTGGGAATTTGAGTTTACCGCAAATATGTCAATAGTTATGATACTATATATTGATGTAGATGTTACGTAACAAATGAATCAAATACATTACTGATGAAATAAACAACCCCTCGACGCATATTCAGTTCAACTAGCTATCTATTATTCCTCCAATACACCCCCATATATTTCGTAAGTATATGATCATACGGATGTTATTGCCGTGTTTTTGCGCAGTAATAGGCCAACAAAGCTACAGTTTCACAGTTTCGTTTGCTCTAAGACGTATACTTATTGTGACTATTGGTGGTTGACCGTTCTAGACCATTGTTTGTGTAGTGTGAGTGCAAATTCCCAATGACGTGGGACAACAGCGAAGCATTAAGCTGATGTTAGTATATTGGGGACATTTGTTTAGCAATACGTTATCGATACATAATTAATGATAGCATGTTATTACAGAACGACACTGAAAACATCGTTGAAATATCGTTGAATAATAACCAGATAAACAACAAATAATTAATTTGTTTCCCAGTTGATGGCCGGGATTATTATGATATTAAATCGATACGTATCAGGTTTGTTGACAAGCGTTATGGTCCTTCTCTTTACATAATGTTTTCCTATCTACAGAGAAGCACGGCCGATCCACCCTATCAATCTTGCTACGCAGCAGCATAAAGTACTTTCCAAAAGGGTATCAAATAAAAGCCGTTTACATCACAGCTGGCCAACACTGATCGATGCGTCAAATGGTCTTAAATTCAAGGAGATATCATCGGATCACTGTAATAGAATATCCGCTTCCATCTCATTATTATAACATATACAGGAGTACAATTTCTCACACTGGAACAATGTTTGGTTGTGGTAGTTTCATTTGATATTCTTTAGGAAAACTGAAAACTTAAAAGCATTGGCCTAATTCGCATACTGGGCGATGATTGATTGATTGGTGTTTTACTCGACATTCAGCAGTAATGCAAGTATAGGCTGTGGCGTGAACACATAGTCTCGTTGCTGTATCTAAAAGTCTATACTGAAAGATAAATTTCGATCAGTAATAACCGTGGCAGTAAACATCGAAAAGAGAGAAAACAACTGACAAGGACATACATTAGTGCCCACAAAATTCTATTTATCAATATATTAAATGTTTCATTTCGGAAAAAAGTGTAAATATTGTGTTCAAAACTATGTCAATTATAGCTATTTACAAAGATTCTCAAATCTCATTGTGGAGTTTTACCTTTTGACGAGCCACCGGCACTATGTGTTCTGTTAGCTGTTATCCGAGTGTGGTCGCCACC
>JARFOD010024190.1:0-10855 GCA_031763545.1 Mopalia muscosa
GCTTCCTCGGTCGATCGTAAGAGGCGAGAAAAGAGGTTGCTTTCTGTTGCCCTGGTGTTCGCAGAGCTAATGGGTAATGGGAAGCAGATCTGTTTGTGATGTTCTGTATTTTTGTCCCTCGTCATATAAGTGAAATACCCTTGAGTACGATGTTAAACACTAATCAAACAAACAAACAAACAAACAAACAAACAAAGCAAGTACTGGTCAGAATCTGACAGACATGAACAGGTTACTTCACTAACATGTGATTTTGGTGACAAATCACAAAACTCAAGGTAACCAGCTGATAGTAGACAGATAACCAATGTGTTACTGAACAGTAGGCCTACTTCCCGATATCAAATCAAATAATTGCATGTAATAAACATAAATCCTTTAAAAAAAGTGTAGGACAAAATATAACATTTCAATAGTTTGTGTACAAATGATATTGAAATATAAGCATATAAATTTGAAGTAACACATGAAAACTACTTAAAAGGGAAATTCAAAATCCTCACCCCATTTAATACTCTAGGAATGGAATAATATAGTTTTATACTTTTAAGGCAACATTATATGATCTGCTGTGCAAATATGTACCATGAATCAGAAATTTTCTATGCTTTTAAGAATTACTTACAACGCAATTACTGTTGTTGTTGGTCGGACAATGGTGTACTGCAACACACCATGTTTACACTTCTGAATAAATGATCTGTAATATAAAAAAAGCTTTTATTTATCATCAAAAAATGTAGAATTTATTCATATTTGCATCAGTTCATGTGTTATTTTTTTTTGTACCTGTAACTTATTCATTGGCCACAGACCAGTAGTGGATCAGAGGCATTCATGGTTCAGTCTCCACATGGTGTCAAAATGGTGATTGCCCTGATGGAAGATATACATGTATTCACTTCAAACATTGTCCACCTCTGGTATATGAGAGAGTTGCAAGAGGGGGCTCTGACTTTCACTGGGTGGGATTTCAAGGCTTTCTCTCAGTTGCTCTCAATAAGGCAAGACTGAGAATATAAACATATTCCTGAGTATGACATTTAGCCCAAATCAAACAAATCTTTCTTTCAACAACTTACCCTCCCATAGGCCACAGAGGTAAACAACAGAATGGGATGATGTGTTTAACCCTTGGTTTGACCTCTAACACAAGGTCAAGGTCAGGGTGTTCTGTCCTAAGGTAAGTTAAAAGGTAGCTCATGAAGTTATAGATGACATAAGCCTCATAACATTCCCGTAGGGTATCCAGATAAATGGCAGCCTCTGGAAACCGTAATCCAAGCCACTGAAATGTCAAAATATCAAGATTAGATTAATAGAATGTTAATTTGTTTTTCTGATTGCCATTAATCTACATAGGCCTACAGACGGTAATGCCACTCATATGACCGGTTGCTAAGCCCAGTAGGTAATAATAGTTTTTAAAGTTAATTTCATCAGAGTAGATCATTACAAAATGCAGTTCAGTTAGCTCTTGTTGATCTCTCTTTAAACATATCTGTGAATATATAACAATCCCATTTTTTTGGTTTTAAAAATGCAAAAGTAACTGTAATATATACTTACAGCATTCAAGGCATATACGGGTACCATCCATAAAACTCTGAGGGAAGTAAACAGATATAATGAGTAATCAGTATGGATACATGTTTCTTCTGAAATAATATACAACAAAACTTAGTAGTTACTGAAATTACCAGAAAGATTTTAATCACAATTATAAAACAAAAAAATAGACATAGTAATGGAATTAATAGAGAAAAATATACTACAAAGCCAATTTCCAAAAGGTAAGTGAAACTATGGAACAATCTGGAATAAGATAACAAAAGTTAGTAACTACTCCATACTAGTATTTTCGTTATTTTGGAATAACACGTTATTTTGGAATTCACTTTCTAAAAGACACAAAAATTATTCATTACTCCATACTAAACATTTTCCACAGCTCAACCCTTATGGTACATGGATGTAGATGTTCCCTCTGTGATGGTTTAATTAAGATAATCATATAAGTAAGCTCACTTACAAGTAGATTTTAACCATATTAAAATTTACACCTTTTTTCATTTTTAAACTGCAATATGAATTTTTTTTCTTCTTGTAAATGTTGGCAAACATCTTTTAAATGTTGTACTTCTATAGCTTTTAAATATATCTTAAGAAAGACATACTTTTATTTCTGTTTTATTATAGTTTTCTCCACAAGATTAACCATGATTAACCGTAAGCTAATCTTATCCATTTACCAACTAAACAAAGATTTTATTTTACTTGATTGTTAATTTGTTTGATTGGGGTTAAACCTCGTTCTCAAGGGTATTTCACTTATATGATGACGGATTGTCCACTTCACACTGCACCTAGCCGTATGATGGTGGAAAACCGGGCGAAACCTCATAAAACCATCCCTGCGATTGTCAAAGCCACAACATGTGACTCACTCATATACCTGATGGTCGACAGGTGCACTCAATCCAGTGAACGGTACATCATAGCGGGCTCAGTTAAGTAAGCCATGGCAGTCGGTTTTAATTTTATTTGAAAAGCACTATATCAAATTAGATACACAATTTTAAAATGACCTAAAATCATGACCGTTCACTCACTTTCTGTAGTTAAATAATAACAGTTCCTGTTATAGTTGGGGTAATCACTTGATCAAATGTTAACAATTAGTAACGGTCTTTGTTTATCTGTTTTGTCATTTTTCATTCTGTTTATCATATGAATATCACATAATAATCCGGAAACTATTGACAAAATACAGACCTATGTTTTTTTGTCTTTTACAAAGTGAATATAGGCCTAGAGAGTATTTTAATATTTTGTGATATCACTTTCTTAGTTTAAACAAGATTCTACTTTACATATTTGTTTTTATGCAGGTTGAATACAAACCCAGGAATCAAACCCACCCCCCTCAGAGTTAGGAACTGAACATACAGACCACAATTTGACTAACCTTACAATGTATTTCTGTAAATGAGGCTGTGTATAGTAAATAATATGTTGTAGAATCCCCCAGAATGATATTGGCAGAGCCATCATAACAAACAGACCACCAACAAACCAGGCTACTACATGCTTTTGAGCATTTTCACGTTTCAGCTCCCATATACACAGCGGCAAAGCAACTAACAACAGTAAAATGTACACAGAAAACACAAGTGGTCTGATCCAGTATTTCCATCGATGTAACCAATCCATCCTTCAGCTGAGCAGCTATCTACTGATCGAGTTAAGCTGAGAGAGTCTGGGTTGTCTGGTAATGTTTAAATAAGCGCACTTACATTTAAGTCGATTAAAGTTTAGTTACCAACACATCAGATATTTTAATCATTAATGACTAAATTAACATCATACTGAGTAGGCCTGTGGATCCGCAGTAGGGCCTATAGTTTATGCAGTACCGGTACTTATTGAAAGCTATAATTTCATCATCAACAAAAATTATCGGCTGGTTGCCATGTGAGGGTCACATGATGTGTAAAAGATTACACGAGATTCCTTATCATAATCTTATACAATAGTCAACCTTCGCCACCGCCACTACTTAGCTGATATCTCTGTAGGTCTAGGCCTAAAGGGCCAACTTTGGTTGATTGAATCGCCAGTTGTAGGCATATACAAGAATAAATCCATAGTATGTACTTTCATTGATAAATATGATGTTAAATTTAAGACAGAGCACAGGTTAACCGTTGACGTGTCGGCCATGAGCTGGACGTGTTGTTCGATAGCAGCTTAAATTCGTGACAGGAAAATGTCGAGACAATGAATGATCACTGATCAGTTAATACTGCGTGGAGTTAAAATTCACTACTACGAGCACATGATTATTTATCCATTGAAACAATTCTTTACCAACCAAATTGTATATAGTCCTACTGGTTGACAAAGCAAATTTCACCAAAGTACACTAAATATCCTCAAAATAACCACAAAAAACAAAGTAACCCGTTTGTTTATCGTCCGGATTGACATACGCCATTTTTGTATCATGTGACAGCGATTATACTCTATGTTGAGTGACGTCATGCTTGTTTAATCTTTTTATTTTGACAGCGAGAAGACTGTCTGTCATCAAGACAATATTCTCTACAAGTAGAAATAAATATATAAAACAGAAAAAATGTTATAATTTTTTTCTTTCTGCTTCTCAGTGTTTTTTCGTCTTGCAAACAGATCTTGTAGTTGCAAAGACGGTTGTCGAAGACGAGAGTATATTGACTAGGCATAGTTGACAGACGTAATTTCATTTCCTACTTTTTACTTTGAGGTCTGATTCATCCACAGATGATGGTTACAAGTCAACATGGCCTGATGTTCTCAAAAGCTATCTCGCGATTCGTCTAGAAATTTCGTTATTCAAGTCTCTGTTCTGAATTTACAAACGGACAATAATTTGCTTTTCTGTTGTACTGAAGGTGTCAGCTTGCGGATTGTTTTGGTTATACATTTGGTACAGAAACAACAACAACACTTGTGTTGACCAAACAGTAACAGGTAGGCCTATATATACATTTAGAGAGATGTGTTAAAGCTTATGCTTCATAATTTTCCAGGCTAGGCCTATGTGGTTTTTTTTTAATGTTGATTGTAGTTTATTGACCTACTAAAATCGTCGGATCTTGTAGTTGTAGGCCTACTGATCTCTTAAGTTTGTTTGTCCGGACTTGTATGGTTGGGGCCCCATACATGTACTTCTGGTTATATTACACTCACATGACGGTGTGCCAGCCAAATGGGTGAAGGAAACAACCCTCAACACTACATGGTTACAAAGACAACATAGAACAAATATAAACCCTCAAGTAGAACTTATGTTGTATCGCCCATTAATTTATAAAGCAGTCTAAAGGTCAGATCTTGTAAATGACATAAATACAATGTTTGACTTACAGGATGATGCTTTTATTGCAGTACCTTTTAAAATAACAAACATTTAGAAGATCAGTTGTTTTAGATAACAATCAGTGACAGTGATATGATATCATTTTTACTATAAGCTTAGATGTAAAGTATTGATTAGTAAGCTTACATGTACATAGGCCTATAGGCTACTTGCACTTTTCTGTGATGGCATACATGTATTTCAGTAAGAGTATAAAGTTCATGTGAAGTCAAATGGATAATATTTATATAGGCAATCCTCTCATAGTTTCTCTGTTCACATATTTTATGTATTTTTTGCCGCAGCAAATTGTCAAGATTTTTCCCATCTGATTAAAGATAAACTATATATTTATAGTCGACAATGTCTGTTTTTCTATTCAAGCCCCGTACAGTAATGGCTAGTGCAGGAGAGCGACAGAGGCCGCCCAGGCCCCCTCCACCCTCCATAGCTGAACAGACAAACAGTGGTGTGAACACTTATAATTATTCTCAGCTCAAACAAATCAACGATGCTGCCTATAGATATATCGATGAAGGATTGTCTTTAGATGAACAGGGCAAAACATTAGAAGCCATTGATTGCTATACAAAAGGACTTGCACAAATTGAAAGAACAGTGGGATTTAATTCTAATTCTGCAGAAATACCTGAGGAGAAAAAGGAATCTGCTAGAAAAATGTTAATGAAAATGACAAAATCTAAAATGCAAATAGAGAGTAGGTTAGAGAATTTATTGCCATCAGCCACCCCGGGTGTTTTAACAGAGAGTGGTGCTTGTGCCATGTCACCAGAAGAGCAGCCACCCTCTTATGAACAAGCTACCTCAGAACATTCATTCATGGAGTTAGGAGAAGAATTACATAATGAAGAGAATGCTGCCAGTAATTCATTAACAGCCAATGCACGAGAAATTTATAACATAGCCGAGGGTGTGCAGATATTTTATATTACCCCAGAGGGCTATGTGAGTGCTCCTTCCTACCCCAGTTCGCTGAGAGCCTACCAGTTTCACAACGAAACGGAGGTTTCTAGCCCAATGGAAAGACCACCAGCATTTCTACAAGTTGGAGACTGGTACTACCCTCTTGTTCCCGGAATTTCACCAGTCTTACACTCGACACATGGTGCCTATATCTTCCCAGATGTAAACAACCCTCACTCAGGTAAGTGCTCTGTGTTATGACACTGAGTGTGAATAATTTCCAGATATAGGTATATTTTGAATCTAAATTATCCTGTGCTGTGTAAATATTAAGATTAAAATAGTCCAATCATTGAAATACCCAGTTTCAGAATGAAAAGTGGCATAAACCACTGGTACCAAACAGTTTACATGAATACCGAATCGGTATGAAATGCAGAATACCCGGTAACCTATTATTTAAATAGTGAAATTTATGAATATCATTTATATTGTTTACAAGGGTTCCTCCCAGTTTTCCAAATAACTAGGAAAGGAAAAGTGTGAAGTGGACAATTCATCGTCATATGAGTTAAATACCCTTGAGTACGATGTAAAACCCCAATCAAAGAAAGGTTGAGGGTTTCTTTCAGTCTTCTAGGTTGTTCGGTTAGTCTGATCATCCCTGACCATGTGACCCCTTACATTGCTTTAGGTTTTTCAGCTATTCTGATCATCCCTGACCATGTGACCCCTTAATACATTGCTTTAGGTTTTTCGGCTATTCTGATCATCCCTGACCATGTGACCCCTTACATTGCTTTAGGTTTTTCAGCTATTCTGACCATCCCTGACCATGTGCCACCTTACATTGTTTTAGGGTTTTCAGCTAGTCTTAGAATCCCTGCCAATCCCATTACCTTGTTCTAGGTTTTCCAATTAGTCTGATCATCCCTGACCATTCCGGTTATTCTTATCATCCCTGACCATGTGTCCCCTTACATTGCATTAGGTTTTTTCCAGCTATTCTGATCATCCCTGGCCATCCCATTACATTGTTTTAGGTTTTTCAGTTGGTCTGATCATCCCTGACCATGTGTCGCCTCAGGAAAAACGTATCTTTGAGGACATGATGAAATCACTAACTGCACTCAGACAGCAAGAGCTATCACCCACAGAAGGACATGTGTCAGAGAAGGCATCCGAAAGATCTCCGGAAGAAACTGTTGAGGGAGAACAAATAGAACAGACAAATGAAGGTTCCACAATGTCGTCCAAAATTTCTCATGGTATAGTTGTAGGTTTGTACAAAGAATTTCTACTTTTTATAACCTGGAGGATGAAAACAGATCCATCACGCTTTCTTGTGAAAACATATTAGACAAATGAAAGTTATTTATAACAAGGGCTAGATAATTTTAATTTTGAAAGAAAGTTGACATTGAGATTAAAATTGACTAATCTCTTCAACTTTGAATACTGCTACTGTATTGCCATCATATGAATGAAAAAGGTTCTTCCAGGTATAAAAGCCCACAACCATGGTTTAGTGGGCTTCTTCCAATCATACTCTGATGTACTCTCCATTGGTTCGAATGATGTGTCTCTGGCAATCACTGCGGGGGGCTTTTACAAGGTTTCCTCTCTGTTAACCACCGTTTTTTAAGAAAGGATCAGTGTGAAATTGACAATTGAAGTCTTATACTTAAAATGAAATACCTTTGAAAGATGTTAAACCTCATTCCCTTATCGAACGAACAAAAAAGCAAACAAAGCACAATGTAAAACATTAAGCCATAATTGTTTGTGGTGAATACTGAATATCAAAATTCTTAATTTCATGTTTTTTGCTTGGCATCAGCTGCTGACTGGGTATCCTGGGGGGTGAACAAAGGTGCTGAGAAAGCTGGTGAGATGATCCGTAGGGGATCAACTCAACTACAATATCATATTAAACCGGAGGAGAAACCTAGAGAGATTCCAGTCAAATATCAGAAAGGAATTGAGAAAGTGAGAAATGCAACCCATGTGGCTGTGACAGTAAGCTCATTTGTTGGTGAGTTATTTTAAGTAAATAGTACTGCAATCTGGTTATAAAAAGTGAAAGTTCTCTTTCTAATCTCTGTAAATTCTGCTATTATTCTCACCGACTTGTGTAAATTTGGTTTTTATCCTTCCTGACCTGTGTTAATTCAGCTATTAGCTTGTCTGACCAGTGTTAATTCTCCTATATCCTCATGTCGAACATCCTTTGACACTTTCCTTTGACACTTTCCGTACCGGTACAGTTATCTCAGAGGTGAATGGAAGCAATAATACTACAAGAAAACCTGTAATGTTAAGCGCCGGATGTTTTGTCGCGCATGCGTCGACATCAACCAAAGTACCACGCGGATTTATATTTTAAAAAAACCCGTTTCTTAATAAAATGACATTTAAACAAAACACTGTACCTTTTTATGTATGACTTGTTGCAAATAATTCAAATTTCGTCGACTGTAAGTATTTAGAAAATGATGTAGCTCCAATGACGTCATCATATCAACTCAAGAATAACCTTTAGACATAAACAATAAACATGTGGATAACTGCGAGTTATGCGAGTTACCTACCGTGATTCGGTCCGCTTTGACCAGAGATTAATTTAAATTTAAATAGACAATATTTTAAAGCTAAAGTGGGGTCCGCTCTCTTGACTCGGGAATAGGAGTGCCAATGGGTAATATACCGTGATTTACACTATTTACAATAAATGTCATGGAAATTTATGGAAAATCATTTAGATTGTTAATTTAACCAAGCTGTAGAAGCTTATACATGACACGAATTTGTCATTTATGCGTCACATTGACGCTCTTAAAGTTAAATGTACTAAGGTTTCTCGACCTTATAAAGGTCGTTCTCTCGACTGGATTGGTGTGTCGATCGATCTGTATTATTAGATCTATATAGATCAGTGGTTCGCGCATAGATTGACTAAGGGTGCATAAGTAAGTTTAACTATTAGTTTCTGGTTAATTATTCATCGTTTACCTTTCTGTATAGAAATTGTTTGCTAATGTGTACATTACCATTTACGCGCCTTTGACACAATATACGCTTTTCACTTAAGATCGTTCACTCACAAATGTATCTCCAGGTGGCACTCAATGCTCGTATAATTTGAATGATTTCTCTCCAAGACTTCAGTTGATGTTAAAAAAATGAGCATTACATGTATATGGAACCCTATAGAATAGAATAGAGACTGAGAGAGGGTTGTTTGGTTTGATTATTTCACTTTGTTTTGTTAAATCAAAATCGTAACATCCATGGAAAAATACATACGATATTTTTCACATTTGCTCTTCAAGTTATTGTGATAATTCACTGTTACAAACCAAAGATCTGTCAGTTCGGAAACAACTGACCACAGATAACTGAACAAGAGGTAATATGTAAACGTTATTACACTTATCCTCACAATACTGTTTCTGGTTTTGGTAACAAGTACAACTTCTGGCATTTAATTTGTTATAAAATAATTAATTAATTTGTAATAAACGTATATAATACGACTTACAAAGTGATTAATACATAATAGATTTCACACAATCATCAATTATCATCCTGGTATAAATGGAATAACCTTAGTAAAATAATGAAGCAATCATCGGGTTACATACAAGACACTGTAACCCTGCGAAAGGCTCAACATTCTTTTTTATAAAGAGTTGATCACATCATTAGTATAACAAAAGTATAATGCCTTTATCAATAATAACCATCAACACACCAAACAAAGGATTTGACTAACAACAGCATCTAGGTTCACTTATAAAATATCTTTATTTGCGGTTATTGTGGGATTACCCCATTCCAAAATAAAAAAAACAACAACATATATACATGTCCTACTTACATCTTAAACGGTTTACAAAAACTTAACTAGTTAATCTAAAACACTTTTGGAACAGTCGTTATCGAGAGAGAGAGAGAGAGAAAGTGTCAAAATTATCTCGACTGTGGTAACGAGCCCGGAGAAAGTGTGATGAGACACCATGCAGTTAAGAGGCGGAGTGCTCCTAAATTATTATTTGAAGCCATTCTGTTAAGTTTGTAAGAACCAGAGCATCTGCCTCTAGGTTCAACATGCTCTTCATATCACCAAAAAGCTGAAATGTCAGAAAATTAAATTATTAATTTAATCACTGGTTTACACCGCAATTTAATACAAAGTTTTTTTATAATTCACTTTTGGATACACCAACAATTCAAATTGGTCATTATCGTTTTATGCAGAAATGCCTACTCCAATTAATATGCGTCACATTTATTCCACAAATACATGATACATCCCATCCATTGTACATTTACAAGACTGTATATTTCTCACTGCGTTTCAAATTCTGTTGTTATTGTATATCCGATCTTTACTCACGGTGACTTTCTTTTCCACACCACTATATCAGGTTGTGTGAAAATAATTTCTGTGCTGTGAATATTCCTTGCTAACTTTCTGATTACTTATTGATTGATAATAATTTTGTTTATTTCTTATTTACTTATTTCTTGTCAACTATTGATAATTTACTAATTTATTACTTATTACTTTATTATTTATATACTTTATAATGGTTTCTTGGAGGGTGGTAGTAATCACAGGTAGGCTCTACAATGCTGCAATGTTTATAGAATATGGGCTGAGAATGTCCTAACTAACAACTATGCACAAGTCATACGTTAGTGGGGGGATGTGGTGATTAGCTCATTGTATGCAGTTGCAATGTAAAAACCCTGGTCTCTGTTAAGTTGTGATTGGAGTCTACGTATTTGAAAGGCTTCCATTAGTTTTCTTGTTGTCAGATTTGGTAAATTTTGATTGATTTTGTTAATATTATTCAAGTCTATCACAAGCTGTAGGTGGGTTTTCAGGTGATCAGAAAGGGCTGATTTAAAGTCTCTTTGTTCTGTTGAAGTTCTGTGTTCTTTAATCCGTTTGTCCAGAGGTCGGCATGTCTCACCTATGTAATGTTGTTCACATGAACAGGATATCATGTATACACAGTTTTT
>JARFOD010024201.1:0-10854 GCA_031763545.1 Mopalia muscosa
CAGCGGTTATATTTCGATTTAAAATTTTTTCACATAACCTTTTACAAACCTGTGCCGAATAAGATGTCCGTTGTGTTTATCATATATAGATTATAGCATGTACAGGGCCACTACCTTCGCTCGCATGTCTGTAGATTACCCGTAACAACTTGAGATTAGGATCTATTCAGAAAACATGTCTCTGGTAGACTATCCAGAAGATGAGATGATCCATCGGTTTTAATGAATCGAAGACCCCTTACCAGTGGGATTAGTTTTTCGTAGCAAATAATATAAGGATAAAAATATAGACAGTTTTCTTGTTTATGGGATAATATAAATCCGACAACCCAGATAACTTCACAAGTGGTTAAAATTCAAAACACATATTTTATGTGGAGTTTCGTTTAATAACCAAATCCAGAAGACTGGCCAAATTGATTTATCTTGTACAACTCCCCTCAACTTTATGTTCAGCATAACTTACACACCAAGACGTCCACCTAAATTGTGTATTACATAAAGCACAACTAGTGTAAAACACCAATCCTCTAAGGTTATCGTACAGGAATTGGTTTGTACAATGTAACGGTAAAATGCTACTGACGTAGTGTGGCTTTGCTGCAGTATTTATTTCAGGGAAGGACCTATGTTTGTGTACCGTGCCATTTTGTCACTTACGAAAATTCTTTCATATCAAAAGTTTACCAATAACTTTTTTGCTGCATTTAATAAATTCTCTAAATGGAAAATCTGGTTGATATATTCAATTTGATGCATACATTTCTGCTAACCCTAGCAGATGTCATCCATTATAACCCATTAGCCGAAACTTGAACCTAGTTTTATTGACAAAAACAGTGATGAAATAGTATCCTTGTGTTTTATTATGCTCTATTATGTTACGCCTTTGGCGTTAAAAACATCTCGTTTCTCCTTATTGCTGCACTACCGTCTTGTGGGATGGTACTCCAATTCCGTTTGTTATTGTACAAATACATCTGGTCATATCGGAGTTTCATCACAGTCTGATGTAATATCGGGGAAATCAAACCATACAATCAGAATAAAAGAAGTCCACGTTATTCTGCACTGAGGGACGACTTACATTTTAATTTGATTCTATAAAGTGAACACGGAACTTTTTTTAGATAGAAGCTTAATTTAACAAACTATCTTTTCGTTATTTCCATCAACTTTTAAGCCCGTTCACTCATAATCTTAAGCTATTCAGTAAAACAACAAACCTCTCCGCCATTATTAAAGACAGTACTTAGGTTCAGTATACATGCAGTTCTTACCGATTTATTGATTTAATCCAAATAACTTTCAAAATCCACACCACTGCTTTTCAGGCAAATAAGGTACCGGTACTCTAAGTAAATAACATCACCTATAAGTTTGATTGCGAGCGCATACCTGTTTTCACCAATGCTGAATACATAAGAAATAAATCCGACTTCAGTATATAAATAGGTACATACACAGTGATAAGCAGTGATGGTGCCAATCTTAATATATTGTATTTGTTTCAAATGCTTAAACAAAAGATCAGTTTCTTTTGATACTAGGAAATTATGAAAAGCAAAAAGAAACTAATGCAGCGATGAAAAGTTTATATATTTTTATATATCATATTAAAGTAAAGAAGTCAGCAAGTTTTTACAGAGAAATCTTCCAGATCTTTACCAGCTGATAATAAATCAAACATTTCACTGTCAGCACAACACGTTATTTCAGAGGGTACACCATAGGTCAAGGTCGTCCCGAAGGAAATCATCAAAGACCAATCGTCTCGCTGGAAATGCAAACTTTGCTCTTTCCATACAATCGAGCTCGTGTGAAGAATACTTAAATAAAATAAAACAACACAGTTCTCTGAACACCAATGGATGTCAGCTATGTTAACCAAAGTCATCTGTTAAGGCTTTTCTAAATTTGATTGGGGGGTGACTGGATGGAGGGGAGGGGGGCTCTACAGCTATATCAAGCAACCTTATATTTGTTAATCTTACACTCCCTACACCAATAAGTGGATCAGATGAGAACGATTATCCCGACTCATATACACTGTCATTTATATTTTTTTACAGGAGTGAATCATTGTAATGAGTGAAATAATGGACACAAAACAAAAACATTACAATTCAATGTTATAATGTATAGGTAACGATTGCCTATCATAGAGATGACTTGTATGTCTGTCTGTCTGTCTGTCTGTCTGTCTGTCTGTCTGTCTGTCTGTCTGTCTGTATGTACGAATGCTGAAGACCATTATATTTTACCATCGAGTAAAATGCGACGGCCAGATCGCAGAAGGATTACCGCAAATTTATAGGACCACTTGTCGTCAGCTTTACTTATGTCATCTGGGATGTATTATTTCTTAAATGATATGCCCTATCAAGATCATCAACAGTTATATTTGGACAGTTTTATCGCTTGGTCCAATCAGATAGACTACTTTTATTAAGTCCACATTTCCACGCTCCATTTCTATTTTTAGTCGGGTTTGCATACAGCTGGAATCCTTTTGTCATTCATTCGCCACAACAAATGTGTTTTGTCCAACTGTGATTTGAGAAAATTCTGTAGAATTACACATGCGGCGTGACTTTGGAAACGTTTCTTTTAGAATGTAATTTCCCAGGGTTTTTGTGTCAGGCCAAGTGCCATTTTGCACAAGTATGTAATACATTTTCTAATCAGAGCAAGCGATAACTCACAGTGTGTTGTAGTGAAAACCCTTAATGGTTTTCACACCAGCTGCAGACAGATAGAACAACATCTAAAGCAATGGATTTCCTTAACGCCGATGAATCCAATAGAATATGTAATTATAAAGGCTTTAGATGCGAAATTTTTCGGTACCGAAATTTGTTTGGTTCCAAAATTACTAAACCAAGACAGCTTCGGTGATTCATCAATCAAAAAATATCAGTGTATTCACAAAACCATTTTAACCCAATTTTGGGGTTAAACTCACACACTGTCCATTGTTGTTCTGTTAGAGTATATCACTATAATACACAAATATAATACACAAATACATATCACTATATGTTTCTTTCTTTATCAAATTTTGAGTTACTTCTTGATTTGTGATATACTACTTTTGATCACGGCAATAAACACAGACTCTTCTGAGTGACTGCTCCATAAATGTATCTTAGGTTGGAATGTTAGTCCGTTTACAGCTGTTGTTCACATCTCATGAAAACTAAAATAAGTACTAAAGGCTCCGACAGTTCCCTCGTGGGGTACAATCAATAAGCTAACATCAGCCGTCTAATTGTGGGCTAAAATACCACAACAGTATCTCCAGCACCTTACACAAAGTAATGATTGACTCAGTCCAACATTCAGGGTCAACGAGGTCAGCACATGCTTGACTGTTTTCAATGGACACATGGACATGGTATAATACGCTGTTACGTCTGCTATATTGATAACAGTTATATAATGACATCCCCGGTTATCCTTGGAGTTTGATAGAAAAAGTACAATTTGATAGAATTCTTGAGATTCACTATTCAACATATCTATCAGTAAACTGTCAATGGTAGTCAGGAAATACATGATGAATCAGTCTTGCCAACAGATCGATTTTTACAGCTATAATAGACTGAAATGCGACCCAAAACGCTCCCCCAAAGTACTCCTTTATCGTCTGCATGTCAAACTTTTGACTGCTTTCTCTATGGAGAAAAGTTAAAAGTATCTGATCATGACTGACGTTGATAACAAAGGAAAGACTTGTAGGCAGTTTCAAGACTTAACATTATTGTTAGACATTTTTTCTAAATCGGTTTGTCCTCATTGGCCAAAAACTGATACCAAACAAAACTATTTGTTTTTTGGGTAATAAAATTTATTTTTCAAAACAAATAAATCAGTTAATAAACATTATTGCATAAAGTACAAACCAATCATTCTCCTGCAGTTTACCTAAATTTAACAACTTATCTAAGGCTCGATTTATACATCTGACAAACTTTCCTTATTAAAACATCGCAGTATAACCCTCAAGTATCACAAATTTAAAGTGATTCTGTATAGACGACAAGTCACTGTGGATATGACAAGAAAAGTGGCCAAAGAATGGAACGTTGTGAAACCGCGTCATTTTGTTCTCAGAAAATGATAAGTGATCTCTTTGAAAAAAAACCCAGAATTTCTTGCATCTAATGAAGTATTTCGAGATGTATTATAACACAAATGCACGAATCCCAACAGATTTCGTAATACAAGAAAGTCACTAATTTGACCATTTGTATTGTATTGTCGGTATTCGTTGAACACTCTCTGGGAATGCCACACCGCCTGGTTATTCGAAATCCAACCAGACATGTTTGATTTATGTATTTATCTGAGGGTGTTCAAAACGAATTTGATGTTCAAACGACTTTTATTATTTTGTATTTATTGGGACATTGTTTAATAATACACATCCTTGGAATTGGAAGGTTCGGATCTTTCTTATATACAACTGACTGGGTTAAAATGAGGTCTTTGTTGGGTTTTACTGCAGTTTCTACTGCCTTCTAAATCGTCGTCACCATTAATAGTGCATTAATAAAACACTCTCTGGATCACTTGTGTTGTTGGTCACATCTAATCTAACAGATTTAAAACTTTGACGTACGATACTCGTTTGACCTCGAGCAAGGTGTCTACTCCACTTTCAAATGTCTCGCTCAGTAAATGACGTGCAGTTAGTGGCTGCCGTTGTAAAGGACAGCATGCACCTATGGGAAGTTTCGAGTAGACCAAGCGAGCGTAACCTGGTTAAAGGTGGTGGTTAACTTCCAACAAAAAAAAACAAAAAACAACAATAAAATAATATAAAAAAAATAAACAAAAAACGTTAACATTATTAAATTGTTTATATTACATTTCAGTCGATTTGTTTCTATTTTTGATGTTTACTGCTACAGCCTTATGGAAATTTGTGTTTGGGTAAAGAGCGTTGGATAAAACTGTTTTGACAACATGTTCTCGCCACAGCGTAGCTGAAATACCGCTGAATGTGGCGTTAAACACGAATCAATCAATCAATCAATCCTGGGCCACGCTCCGGGTCGATGATGGTGTTTCCCCCAGCTACCTTTTTTTCCTTTATTGCATAATGTTTTTCTCTGTAAAGCGCGGCTGGGCATCGCACCCTGGGCTGGCTATTTGGAAAATAAACTGAGCGGCACGCTGAAATGATAAATAATGTGTGTTGGTTTGAGCTGCCGAATTAGAACACAAACTGAAAGTTTTGTACTGTAACAAAAAACTCGAACCTTGGTAAATAATTTTATTTTATATTAAAGAGTTAGTCATCGACTTGCTGTCCTCGTTTTGACATTACCGCAAGTTTAACGACAATAGGTCATTTCGTTGGTGGAAGACGGACCGGACAGGTGAGCATACCTATTGTAAACGAAAGCAAATCCTTCAGATCTGATATTATTCATACCTGTTATTTTGGAAAAGTATTGTTTATCTTGAGGAACACCTATTCAGAAATTTTACCATTTATTTATACCTCCCCCAAATACTTAGTAACCAAAAAGAGTCTTATGTATTCTCGATATCACATTCCCATGCACATTGTCATCTACATATCCCAGCACACCCAGTTTAATTACAACAATATACAACTTATTTATGCTATTTTGGAATGTTAAATGGAAGCACTG
Source organism: Mopalia muscosa (assembly GCA_031763545.1). Classification (NCBI taxonomy): domain Eukaryota; kingdom Metazoa; phylum Mollusca; class Polyplacophora; order Chitonida; family Mopaliidae; genus Mopalia; species Mopalia muscosa. The sequence continues at coordinate 5,667 of JARFOD010024201.1, forward strand.
GTATATATAAAATTCACAGTAGACTGCCAAATGAATGATTGATAAAGGCGGCCGTCATTTACTGCTGGCATTTCAGTGCCTAACTCTGATGGTCGTTGGTTCGTATCATGGACGGGATTCTACCTGCAACAATTTCAGAACTAGAATCTATTCAAACGACAAAGGTTCAGTATTAACAAAACTTGAATAATTGCCGTATGCAAATATGTTATACTCTATAGAAACACAAAGGTTAACATGTGCTCTTCGAAGACAAATAATAATTTGTTGCTTCTTTTTAAGGCAAACCGTCCATATGATTCAACTAGGTATTTACGTATGTGCCTTTTTATATGTTTGTTAGTTTTTATAGCGCATATCTAATTAACATATTCTACATTTATATGTCAAAGGTTAAGTATGTGTGCCCGCAGCCGGTATAATGTGCGCTTGCTTATTCTACTCCAATGTACCGTCCACGGGATCAAGTCCGTATGTTGACAAAAAGGTATGAGTGAGTCACACGATGTGGCTCCGGCAATCGAGGGGGAGGTTTTGTAAGGTTACCTTTCGGTCTTCCATCATAATGATCATAATAGGCTAGGAACAGTCTGAAGTGGACACTCCTTCGTCATATCAGTGAAATAATCTTGAGTAGGACATTAAACACCAATCAAACAAACAAACAATTTAATATGTGTATCTCTACAGCTGCGCAATATTTACATTACGGTTGCAATATGCAATTTAGTTATGCGCTGTAGGAACGTGTAAAAAGCGATACGTAAGTAACCCAGCCACTAGTGTCCAATACAGTCTTATTCGTTTCAGATAAAAGTCGCTTTCGTGAAGCAACATTGGCTTGCCATGAATATATCTGCCTTTGATTTATCTCTTGGCCAATTTGACAGTTACCAGCAAGACTGGGTCATTTAATCCCAGCGGCAAAATCAGGTTCAATTATTTGTCATTGCTTCTAAAGATGAAACGTTCTGACCATATTGGTGTCGGTGATCTGAAGGTTAAGTTTTTCCTCTACTTTAATTATGTATAACTGACCAGTAGATTTTACTGATTGTTCTACGCCCAGTTTGATCACAGTGTATGTGGTAGAATAATTCAATACACACTCTCGCTGGTAAATTTAACCTTACAAGCATTATTCTTATTTGAGATCATGGAGCTCAACAGAAGGATATTCTCCTGCAATAAAACAACATATTTTATCAAATCTTCATGGTTAGGGATAATAATAATGTATCAATTATAACGAGCACTGACCTGTCGGTGGTAACTAGTGTAGACCACACTGCCTTTTTTGCGGTAACTACATGTAGACCACACTGACCTGTCTGCGGTAACAACATGTAGACCACACGGACCCGTCTGCGGTAACTACATGTAGACAACACTGACCTGTCGGTGGTAACTAGTGTAGACCACACTGCCCTTTCTGCGGTAACTATATGTAGACCACACTGACTTGTTTACCGTAACTCCATGTAGAGCACACTGACCTGTCTGCCGTAACTACATGTAGACAACACTGACCCGTCTGTGGTAACTACATGTAGACAACACTGACTCGTCTGCGGTAACTACATGTAGACCACACTGACCCGTCTGCGGTAACTAGTGTAGACCACACTGACCCGTCGGTGGTAACTACATGTAGACCACACCGACCTGTCGGTAGTAACTACATGTAGACCACACCGACCTGTCGGTGGTAACTACTTGTAGACCACACCGACCTGTCGGTGGTAACTATTTGTAAACCACACTGACCTGTCAGTGGTAACTACATGTAGACCACACTGACCTGTCGGTAGTAACTACATGTAGACCAGACTGACCTGTCGGTGGAAACTACATGTAGACCACACCGACCGGTCGATGGTAAATACATGTACATGTAGACCACACTAACCTGTCGGTGGTAACTACATGTAAACAACACTGACGTGTCTGTGGTAACTACATAATTTTGGCGTGTCGTTTACGTTTCTGTGATAACTAGAGTACACTGACATTTCGGTGATTGCGAGTCCAGACTTGCCACACTTGCCTAGATAAACCATATTTCATTTGTGCGATAGCTAGGCCACATCGAATCTTTCAAAGCTAGAACACACTGCATTATGTGGTAGCTGAACCTCACTGGCGATTCTTTGGGAGCTATAGACTACACTGCATTTCTTTATAGCTAGACCGCATTGGCGATTCTTCTGAAGCTAGAACACACTGCATAGCTAGACCTCACTGATGATTCTTAAAAAGGTAGATCACACTACATTTCTTTATAGCTAGACCGCATTGGCGATTCTTCTGAAGCTAGAACACACTGCATAGCTAGCTCTCACTGATGATTCTTTAAAAGGTAGATCACACTGCATTTCGTTATAGATAGACCACATCGGCTATTCTTTGGAAGCTAGTTCAGAGTGCATTTCATTGATAGCTAGAACAAGCTAGATCACACTTGTGTTTCTGTTATTTTTTTAATCTGATTATAGTCTTTAGTCTTAGCCTCACAGAACTTCAGTCTGCATACAGTGCCTATCTTCAAACTGCAGCCGTTGACCATTGTACCTCTGTAGCTATTCCTGTTTCGCTGTGGAGGCCACTCAAAGCATTCTTCTGTTGTTACACATTTTTTGCAGTCCAAAGAAACTGTTTCAACTAGTGACAGATGGTCACTCTCCTTGGATATTTAATAATCTTTTGCATTTCTTATAAACTATGTGTTCTAAAAAATGATCGTACTGGTCGAGCGATTTGTCTGTTTCAATGACTATATTTGATCAGACAAATAAATCAAAACGTAGCGATCGTAACATAAATTTTGTCAAATTTGTCCCAAAAATCAAAAGTTTTCAAAAAATATGGAATCTATATGATAAACAAATTATATGTATAGTGCGTTTTATGTCGCTATATTAGTTCTGTGAGTACGTAATAATTTCGCTTTTCGAGCTCCATTGATGCTGAAGCACGACCCGCGACAACACGAGCTGATGCATCACTTGTATTTACCAGTGCATATAATATCTAGCTATAGCTAATTATGGTCAGAGATTCGGTACCATGACATAGGCTCGAGACGTTAGCTTGCTGTTCACATGCCGGTTTAAGGCACGAAGCTGGAATCCCCAAACGTGAGTCACTTAATCCACAAGGGTTTATAATATCACTGAACTGGTTTAAAATCTATCTAGGAGAAATCTGGAGTTGCCCAGTACCGATGCAAATTGGGTGTTGTCCCTGTATTTTTAATCTTGGATCCATCATTGAAATACAAACATATGTATCAGGTACACCACTTGCATCCCTCAATCTCTGCAGAAAACATCTTTTGAATGTTGGGAAATACTACTGTTTCTTAAGATGTACAAAAACAACACTATAAGCCTAAGGGTTGCAAAAATATATTACTTGTTTGTTTTGGATTATTCTAACATTGCATCTTGAACAAATTATATTTAAGTACATGTAGTTTACAATACATGTTTTTCAGTCCACTGTTCCATGGATCACAGAAGTAGAAACGTCTCAACTAATATGTATCCGCTTCCATTGGTGATACGTATCAGTAAGACTAACCTGGCAGAGAAAGCAAGGACAGGCCTGGTCGAGGACTTTGTACATGTACTAGACCCGATTACGTGACAGAGTGCTGGGAGAGTTTTGTCAACTGTCCATTAGTCCTAGAAAGCGAGATAAGAATATTATTGATCACCTTTAAACTGTTGTATTAGATTACACGACAAACAACACGGATCGATTTCTGGAAATCACCTTTACGAAGTGAGCGGTCACGTTTTCTCGGTGGAATACTTGATGATTGCCAAACAGAAGGATGTCAAACACAGATAAAGTATTATACCTTATTCTATTAATCTCAGTTAGCACGACATACGTATAATCATTGCTACAGCTTCTATAACGATACAGATAACTTGCCACGCTAAGGGACTGTATCCAGTTATCGTTCGTTTTCTCATCGGTCGTTTTTTTGTAAACGACGATGTAAAAAACCATGTGTGTTCAGAGCGTTTTGTGTTTTTTTTTTTTTTCGTGTTCACTGAATTATAACTCTTATATTTCATTCCCCTTGAAACACGGTAGGGGGTCGTTAAATCTCTGCCATACTCTTCTGTGAAATCTTATTTTGCCATTGTGTGCAGTTTGGTATATCTGTCCAAGGTATTTAAATACTTCCTTTAACGATGTCGGAAGTTATATATTTGTATCATTAAACACCGCATTATCCCTTGCTTATTATAGTCCAGTCATTAACAAACCGAATGAATATTTTCTGCCGCTTGGAGACTTTCGTCATGAAACTACACAGGTATTACGCTGTAGCTATACTGGTTTCGAAAATTGACACCGACGGCATGTCAACATCAAAAACTGAGTTGTACTTGTCTACATCGATCACAATAAGTCCAAAACCATTGTTAGTCGTTCACGGTGGGCGTTTAACACTTATCAACTACTGCCTTATTAATTTTTTTATGCCAATATAATACCTGTCCGCTTGGGTTTAGTTAACTTAAACAGTATGGAATTTGCACCCCATGCACAAAACAGTTCTTGCGAATTGTGCCAGATAATGCGCCCACTGAGAAGATTATAATGATTTTAAACATTTAATGCTGCATACTACAGCTATGCTCAGAAACTTGCACTAGATTAAAAGTCGCTTCACAAGCTAATACTATGATTGTCCTTCTATTCCACGTATAACACTCATGGATTGCGATAATTGTACATCTAACTGGCACTTGTCTGATCGCTCATGATATAGACTAACCAAACATCGGCAGAACAACCAGATGCTAGTTACCATTCCATATTTTATTAGAGCTGTTTCGTGACCGTGAATGATAAGTTAGCGATTTGTGGGGCTTCAGTTGGTATTAATCGGACTGATCGTCTTGGGTGTGTGTCTGAGAAGGAAGAATTAACCATGCATCAACTCATCCGACCGCCCCAATCCCTTAATCACATTTACACTCAGCCCAGAATACATGCACTCCACATGGTATGTACTACTGGATCATTGCTGCCATTCAAGAATTTGGAGGAACCAAATTGTGTACACAAGGGGATTAAGATTAAGTGGTGCTGTGGTTTGTTTGTTTGTTTGATTGGTGTTTAACATCGTACTCAAGGGTATTTCACTTATATAACGACGGACAAA
>JARFOD010024234.1:0-10853 GCA_031763545.1 Mopalia muscosa
CCAAGGGTTTTTGCTGGTTAGATATCCAATCAGACATCGCCACAGGGCTTCAATACATAAGGACACAGCTTTTGCCAGGCGATCCACCAGACACGATCCAACCAGACAGTAGACAATTAGGGAACAGTTATTTTAATTCCAGTCTTGGTGAGTACGACCTGAATCCCCTGTCTGCATACCAATCAGAACTGAGGCAAGGGGTGGTAAAGCTGTTTGCCAGAATCAATGCTTTGTTTAAATATCTCTTTAAAAAGGGTTTTCATTGATAGCTGTATATTGATGTGTGTTCAATGAACACCTCAACACACCACAAGCAGCCGATGTTATGAACAATAAACTGCCGTCAAATGGTGATTATCTTGTGGCGAAGTCCAATCGACTTGAGGCTTTGCCGCAAATAATCTTTGCACCTCGATCAATACAATTCTTCGTCAAACTCGCCTGTATTTGATTTGAGATCATGTCAAATGCCGTTATTCAAATTGGCTTGAGAGTTCTACTGACGATGGAGACTACTCTGCCATTTTGTTTTAACCTGACATTTTATGTTCTATGACAAGCGAGTTTCTTTCTGACAAAGGCAGTTTGAATGGTGACAGCATGCTTCTGTCTGATTTCTTTTTCTCCGACCCTACAACTTATCAGAATAGAACGTTTAATTGATTGGTATTTTACGCCGTTTTTAAGGGTTTTCACTTAGATAATTCCAACAATAATTAACACTGGCACAACCAATTAAAAGCTAAGTTTTTCGACAATGTTGGAAAGTTAATTGTTCTCTAGTGCTCAGTAAGGCAGTATCACTGCACACCAACAAGCTGCGAATAGCCAGAGGGCAATCAGAATAGATATAGCGCTTCCAAGTTACCAAGGCCAGGTTGAGAAAAAACGGAACAGTGACAACTTCTCATTCTTTCTTCAGAATATAAAATGGACAAGTTGGCAGTTCAGTTGTTTTTCTGCTGTCGGATTAAACCAATCAAATGAATATGCTCATGTTGAAATGGCACTTGTCACCAACATATGTTTTTTTGTTCTGCAACTCACAGCTACTGGACATAGAAGACGCAATTAAATGGGAGAACATACTCATCCAAGATCTGACGTGGATCGGGTTTAATTTCAGGGTTTACAGATTAATTTGCTTTAGAAATTAATCAGACTGAGGAAAGAACCCCAATAAAGGTGAATCTGGAATCATAATTCAGACTAAAATAAGTCTTTTACATGTTTCATGTTTAATATTGCATAATACGGTAAATTCATATATATTAAAGTCATGTCACAGTTATTGTTAAGCGTTGGAAAGCGGTATGATTTGTTTGTGCGAATGCTGTTTAACGGTTTATAAGCGCATTCGCTTGTATGGCGACTGAATTGAGTGATACAGGTGGGAAACTGGAAAATAAAGAACTAGTGAAAACCACCCTGCAATCTCCATAGTAACATAAAACTTCTTTTCAAATCGATCCGGTGGAAAGACACACTCAATTCAAGTTGTTTTGCAATCCAATACACCGCTCCCTGCAAAACGGCGACTTGATACGTTGGCGTCCAGGATAGATCTAGATCAGCAAATGTTGTTTTTTAATGAGGCAAATGGGAACGTCTTCCAGTCGAACAAATTGCATTAAATCACTTTGCCTTTGTGTTGAATGTAAACGTCATTAAGCCAGATGATCGGTTCCTTGAAACGGTAAAGGCATTAAGCCAGGCGAATAGAAAACACACTTGACTTTTAATCTTGAAATGGAGCAAGAGGTAAAACCAACTCGGGTATCCATTATAGCAACAAATTGCTTACATACACGGGCACAAATGTTTGTAGTGACTTAGAAACCTGTTCATGCTGGCAATGTACTCCAACAGTGAAATGAAACACAATAATAAAAAAAAAATAGGGAGTGTTCTTGAAAACTGCTTTTTTTCCATTCTTAAGTAAAGTAGGACTACGTGAAGCCTTATGCCCTTAGTCAAAGGTCATCTCTGTGTATGGAGTTATATTAGTGAGGGGGCTACAGATGGCTACAGATACCGTGCTGAATAACAGCTACAGTTGGAAAAATAGATCTCGTTTCTTCCAGTTGTTTAAAATAACCAGTAATGTAGGGTAACTTTCTTAAAAAAACTCAAGACAGAATTAATCATAAAAATTCGGTGAATGGATTGGTATTTGTTTAAAATACATGTCACGTATACAAGGAAAATTGCATAACAGAAGATATTGTTCCTTTTCCTTCTTGAAACTGTCATTTTACCCTCCAGAAACAGACTTTATTTTGTTTCATGTCAGGAATCAGTCAGATGGAGGGAATAGTAAAGGCTGATGAAATCAATAAAAGGAAGAGATTCACTGGGGATATGAGATGTGAAGTATCCGTGTGTATCATATAGTTTAGCAGGTGACATATAATATATGGCTCCGGCAATTCACTAGAATGAGAAATTCCTATTTATTGACACCCCCATAACACAACAAGCAGAGATTCAACTGGGGGCACAAATCTTTTCTGATATTGATACTTGTAAGATATGATTCTTGAGTCTGGATCTGAAACGCTTACTGATACACTGTGGAGTTTTGCGCACCATTGATTTATCATGTTAAAATACCCTTTTATAACATCCTTAAGTTGTTGAAAAAGGACGATTGATGTAAGAAACAAAATTGGCAAAATATCTGAGGACGAGAAGAAACAGGGTTTCTGTCGCTCAGAGAACAGTATGCGTGACCATGAAATAACACCCGTGTTCGAAGATAACGTAGACATTGTTTTCCTGCCATTATCACTAATAACAGAACACTTATATGTGCTTGAATGAAGAACCTTTAAAACGCACTTGTCTTGTTTGAATTGTCCCTTTATTGGTAAAGGACGTAATAACTGTCAAGTTATGTAACAGATTATTCAGTGACCATACTCGGTTTAGAGTTTATGCAGCCACGCTGAAATGTTGCCTTAACAATTATGTCTGTGTGTGTCAGAAAACTAATACATCACCACCAATAAAGAAAACAACATTTATGAATTCTGACAAAAGTAGGATTTCCACACACGAGATTTTTTATAGCTCTATCAAATTAAATCGTATGACATTTTGGCAAGATGGTGACTAAGGAAACAAGTTCATAATAGTGTATATTCACGGCAGTGCTTAAAAGATGCAGCCATTATGGCTGCGCCGGGTTCATACCGATTGTCATTTCTATATCAGCTTTAAGTTTCGTGTAAGTAAATAACATAATACAAATTGGGCTCATTGGTTAAAAGCGCAGAGTCTGACTGAGGTCATGTTTTCTATCTGGTCTTCTTATATTTTAATATTATTCAAGTTTACTGTTCTTTGTGTTATCTTTTTCCTGATCAAAGAGTACGAGAATCGAGGATTAAAAAATATGCTTCTGTTCACCAGATTGCAGGCGCCGAGTTGGGTTATTCGTTGCCAGAAAAAAAACCCAAGAATGTTAAGAAACATGTCGCAAGTACGGTTTTCTCGACCTAGGACTACGTACAGCATTACATAATTTTGTTTGTTTGATTGGGGTTTAACGTCGTACTCAAGGGTATTTCACATGACGACGTGCCAGCCCAATGGGTGAAGGAAACCACCCTCGATACCACTGCCAAAAAACAAACATAGGACGGGAAAAATACAGGACGCGATACAGACACCACAAACAGATTGGCTTCCTGTTCCCCTTTAGACCTGAGAGCACCAGGGCAAGATGAATCTCACTCCATCCGCCCGCCAGTTGGGAAGAGAGTCAGCTTCAGAGGCATGAATTGGTGGGGATTTTTTTTCCAAACGATATTTAGGCCTAACCTAATGACCAGAAAGATTTAATGCTCAGCTATAGTGGATATGAGTAGTAAGTAAACTAATGGAACTAAAATGATTGTTGGTTCTAATCCGAAGGCGATCTTTGGCTAACATATTGTTTTAAGATCCTTTTGAAAGTGATTAGGTGTACCACATTTCTGAATCACCGTTCCAAATAATAAAAATTTCTTGTCTTTTTTGCCTTCATCTAGTCTGCATACATTTAAGTTTGTTTGTTTGTTTGATTGGTGTTTAACGTCGTACTCAAGGGTATTTCACTTATATGACGACGGAGAGAAATACAGAACATCACAAACAAGCCTGCTTCCTCTTACCCTTTAGCTCTGCCAACACCAGGGCAACAGAAAGCAACCTTTTTTCTCGCCTCTTACGATCGACCGAGGAAGCCGAGAGAGTATTCTGCAGGGCCATGGCCCACCCGCTCCCTTACAGGGCGCATACATTTAAGGATCGGCGAGAAAATATAAAACAGTGATTGTGGAGACTTCGTATATATGAGCTGATGACCTTATTAGCTGTCTGAGGGTTTCTGATTATAATTCAGTGGAGAAGTCACATAACCTGCTGTCTTGGAGCCAGTGCCTTAAATGTATTCCCGAATGAGTTTTTAATCAGATTTAAAGTGACTGAATTACAAGAACTTAAAACCATCTGTAAAACAAATTCCATATTTTTCCGACGCTTAGAATTTGTTTTATTCCGTTACAAACTTACGACTTTTCATACAAGCCATTCGCAGGGGCATGTCTGAACATCCTCGGCCATTTCCGTACCTTAAATAACCTCCGACGTATAGCTCAGTTCAAGGTCCGGTCGATATTGAATATTCATGAGCTACATCGCTCTTCGCTGTTTGGAGTCACATTTGAGTTATATAGGCCTATAGGTCATTGGCTATGTTCGAAACCGATTTGCTTTCATCAGACTGAGTTATCCACGTGTTTTTTGTTTACGTCTGAAGGCTATCCTTGTGTAGATAGGATGATGTCATTGGGGCTACGTGATTAGTAAAATACTTACAGTGGACGAAATTTGAATTGTTTGCAACAAGTCATACATAACAAAGGTAGGCCCTACAGTGTTTTGTTTAAATGTAATTTTAGTCGAGAAACGGTCTTGTTCGGCGTGTTTTTGGGGTATAAATCCGCCGAGTACTTTGGTGGATGTCGACGCATGCGCGACAAAACATCCTGCAGGTAACATTACAGATTTTCTTGTAGTATTATTGCTTCCATTCACATCCGAGATAACTGTACCGTACGGAAAGTGTCGAAGGATGTTCCGACATGTCGCAGGGGAAATCCATTCGGAACAGTCTGTGGCGGATAATGACGACTCCATACCGGCGATACACGAAGGATTGCTAGATCTTGAAAAATAACAAAATGGCGGTCATGTTTCTATGGATACCAGTCACTTGGTGAATTCCCCTGATGACATCACTCGAGAATCACAGTTGACTCTTAATAAAAGTCAGATGTTCGAATCCCAATTTCTCCGCCAAAAGTTTTAACGAAAAAAAGTTGTAAATCGTTCATTGAATACTTGACTTTTTTAATACGTTTGTTAGGTATCCACCATTTAGGACTACCTTTAACGATAACAGAACAAGCTTAATTGAAATAGCCAACATACTACAAGTCCTGTTAAAATATTGTTACTTCGGATTTAATAATTGCATTGACGGTGTTTGTGGGCTGAAAGAATTTATCATGGAGTAGTTGATGGGTATCTGCATACGTATATGCAATTCAAGGTATTTGTCGAAGTTTTTCTGATTCAATCTTAACAGGTTTGACAAATATTTAAGAAAACATAAAATCAGAGAAAAAAACGAATCAAAGACACAATTCCATTTTCCCAGAGTTGGTAGCATGTTTTGTGTTTTGTGCGTGCTTGAAGTCGGTATTGTCTGTTGGAAATAAATTCCAGAGGCATTGTTTGAGAATGGGGTTCACTTCGCTCATCAGTAGATGCCCCGCGGGACATCCAGTCGTGCCGAGTCACAAACAGCCTTCAGATATTACGCTAGTATCTCATCAGTTAATGTGATCAGAAAAAAATACAACTCAACTACCGGCATTTTATACCTCAATGTTGTCATAACGAGGGATGCTGTTAGATCTCGCGGGACCACGTTCCGTGTGATAAAGCGCGTGATCAGACATAATACCTGGGTGATCACACAGAGAGACGATTTACCAACGGCTTTGTCTGGACGGGATAACTATCGTACAGAACAATCATTAGGTTATCAGCAATACAGTTTGACGTATAGAAACAATATGTCAATGCATCAGGATTGTAAACAAATTCTTAACATTTTCCATACCTTAGACCAATAATTGAAGAATAAATTGACGCAGCTAGTCGAAGCAAAATACAGGCAAATTTGAAAAGGGTCTTGGGTTGCCAAATATTATAATTTTAAACCATCAACCGTTTTAATTATCATTATTATTATTATCATTATTCAAATCTGCTTATAGGGTAATAATAACATCTTTGAATGGCATTTAGAAGTTGAATAACTAAAACGACAAAACACTATATGGATGGCAACTTCTCGTTTATTTTCGATGCAACGTTTTAATGTGTATTCTGACATCGTTCTCAAGCATATGTTGCGTCAAAAATAAATGAGAAGTTGCCATCCATATAGTGTTTTGTCTTTTTAGGAAAATAATAGTTTTCATGTTGATTTCCGACATAACTTTTACTCTGACTGTAACTGAAGTATATTATTGTTGTCCGACATGGAGGGACATTAATTTCCTAACAGAGCGATTACATGTAACAATCCACGCTATGGTTGTGTCGCTGTTAATCATTTGAAAGAACACCTCCATCATATGGGTTAAACACCCGTCACTTATTTGAGGAGGACGTTACATACCAGTCAATCAGTCGATCACTCATACATTAAGAATGCCCCTATGATTTGACTGAACCTTCACATACACTGGATTTTTTTTATATGTTTATGGAATTATTCTATAATTGAAAATTGGCTAAATTTTGGTCATGAACTATGTTTGACCAGAACACGTTTATACTGATGAACTATAGCTCTTGTCACTTTCTTTCGGGTAGACGTAACTTGGTTACCTAAATTTTGAGACTCACTCTATAAAGCTTCTCTTACTAACCCCTACCAGTTTTTCGCCGGCAAAGTTCACACCATACGACCTCCCCAGTGGCAGTTAAGTATATAATATTCGAATGAAAATGTTGTCTGGCTCGGTAATGAAGGAAGGTCACATTAGACTAGACAGACGTGCTCCTCAACCTCGAGGATGACAGGTGTGTAGAGAAAAGGGTTACGAGAGGAGGAATCCCATTACAACTATATCAATAGATTACAAACCGCCTTCAGCCTCAATCCATGTTACTATGAATCAGTATATTGTATTCGTATGTTCATATATTATTTACACACCCAACATGCAATTACGTCATTTAAGCCCAAACTAACTACTGAAATGAGTGAGAATACCATTAAAATTTTATTCGTCACTGTATTAAACACATCGTACAACGTAAAATGAAAGATGACAGTTTGAAACGCACGCCCCACGGTGACATTAAATTCTATTTGAGTTTTATCGATATTGGGCATTTAAATTTTACCATCATCACCATTGTCTTTAATGGCGTGATGCTGGAAGAGGTGTCTATAACGACAAATCCATAATATTATTATGTACTATGCGCATACCGTGCCTCTGTTAGTCCGCTTTTTCCCAAGCTGTCAGAAGGTGTATACAGGAAGCGTAACTTGACAGGTCTTGTATTTCTCGCCCCGGCTCAATAACGAATCAATAGTTAACGCCCTACACAGGAGTGATGTCCCCTTGTTACAACCTTATCACGACATTAATACATTACTTCTATTGATTTACGTTAGCATTCCGTGTAAAAGTCGAACTAAAGAGAGAAGTGCAAGTAAAAATAAAATTTAAATAAAAAAATTTTCAGACGGCGGTATTATCATACATTATAAATCGTTTTTCCGAAGTGTTTTTCTTAAGTTTGAAAAGCAACTTTCTTTCAATAGACACAAATGAGATAGAGCTTAAATCCAAGTGGTACCAACACAATGTTTTGATGCTAACTTCCTTAGCCGGTTGCTTTTTCATTCAGTCAACTCGCAGGAAGTTTTTCACGATACACCACATTTGCAAATCGATTGCCTTTCTAACATCACCCTGTAGCCGATTTTACAGAAACCTCAGAACTCAATACATAAAATAGTGTAGGCTATATATCGGTTGTTGACAATTATACCCACGAACTAAAAACTTATTCGTGAAATGTTATGCAGGTATTTATATTCTAGCAATATTCGTTGATTCTTTCACATTTAAGTTGAGGTTATAATATAGGGGTCGTTAAAAAGTCAAAGAGAGATTGTGTCTTGTGACAGCATCTGATAGTTAATAACACATCACTGATGTATGACACTTTGAATAAAACGTCTATTTTGTTTCTTTGTTTGACTCGGGTTTAAGCCAAACTTAATATTATTTCACTGACACGATAGCGTGCCAGCCCTATATATGGAGCCTCGAAATCACTGGCAATAATAAAAAAAAGACAATCGCAGGACATAAAACACATCACAAAATAGATTGGTTTACCTGTTGCCCATTATCTCAAAGAGGCCCATGGCACTTCACTTCAATCGCACGCCTTACAGATTGTAGAAACACATGATCTGGAGAGACAAATAGGCTACGGCTGTATGCCCATTCCACAATTTGCCTGAGCTTGTTTTCAGACGAAAGTTGTCAAAAACATTTTTCATCTGTAAAATATCAAATGGGAATGAGATATATGTGCTCATGTTAAGAGTCATTACAATTTTATGTATGAGAATAATTTTTTTCCGTTTTTTCATCGAATAGCTTAATTATTCGTCAAAACCACTGAAAGTCAGTACAAAATATGAGGATATATATAATTGTAAATATATAACTTTTGGCGAATAAAGGCTTAGACGATTCTACATGCGTAAAAACATAGTTCTGGTGCTTAGTTTTTTGTCTTTTTCGTAGATAGACTAACAACCTGTTTCCCGGGTAAAACTCAAACTCAGCCAGCAAAATTAATAAAGAGTTTAATAAAAATGGGGGACAAAAATTTACAGTAGATAGACTAACAACCTGCTTTCCATTATATGCATCATAAGTTAAATTCTGCCAGCAAAATTAATAAAGTGTTTAACAAAAATTGGGAATATAAATTTACAGTAGACAGACTAACAACTTGCTTTCCAGGTATGAAAAGTCAAACTCAACCAGCAAAATTAAAGTGTTTAAAGCGATACTCCGGGCTGCAATTAAATTCTTATAGGTACAACGAGCATCATTTCTTGTGTTCATTTATGCTCTCGTATTTTCTAATCGAGCTAAATCAATTTTATAATTGGATCTTAAACAAGTATAATTCACAAACTGCAGTCAAATTTATCCGCGCAGCCATGTCTAGGTACTTTTATCATTAAACAGAAGAGCTCCACAAATAAAATATCTTTCTTTTTCTAAAAAAAAAGTGACTACGTCACGAGACCTGTAGAGTCGACTGTTTAAATCTTTGACAGTTTATCTATATAGGTCATTGGTTCACACATGTTATTAACCCGTAACACCCGTTAGTGGTGTGACGTCATGTACAAGGCGGCCACGCCCAAAATGTCAGCCGCCAGTGGTCGTAGGGAGGTATATACCTGTTACACTCGGGTTATTTGATAAAATGAAGAAACGATAAGTCAATGCCATATTTAAGTATATTTAATGGTAACCTATCAAGGGATATACAGGGTATTTCAGTCCAAAGTATCGCTATATAAAAATGGGAAAATATAAATTTACAGTAGATAGACTAACAACCTGCTTTCCAGGTATGCATCATAAGTTAAATTGTGCCAGCAAAATTAATAAAATATAAATTTACACTTAATCATATTTTACTGCTCTAATTGTACATGTTTGACTTTTGATGTACGGTAGAATAGCGGTCCACATTGGATCCGCTTTGGAGGGATGCAATTTTTTCTTTCTCTACATTAATAAAAAAATAAATTCAAAATTGAATAATTCTCCACCGATAAAACCACATTCCGTATCCAGCTAAATAACTAAGTCCCTTGAGAAGGGCTGATATTACTTCCTCTTTTCGTCCAGTCTGACTTAATGGCCATCTGGGGTTCCATAGATATTCTCGCATGGCTAGCCGCGAAACATTGAGGGCTCAAATCTTCCCAAGGAGATACTGATCTTATAGTTCGCTGATCGCTTTATTCATATTGGGCTGTTGGAATTATGACCTGAGTGTGATTCTATGCGATCTCTCATTGCTTTGGGTCTAGAGAAATGTCCTTGGTGATCGATAAAGTACTTGATGGGACTCCCTCCGTTCAAGCATCATCGCCATTCACCATCTATAATAACCGCAACAGCGATATTTTTTCGCGCGCGTTATTTCTAAACGTGGGTAGTCTCAGCTGGCAAAGCACTCGGTTCGCGAGTAATTATTTACTGACGTAGAACCACTTTGTATTTGTGGTCATCCCAGGAGAGCCTCGTATTCGCCATGTTCTACCAAATACCATAAAATATCAGACAAGGGTTTATACTCTTCTGTTTTTTAACATTGATATATCCGCCGATTTGTCTCGAAAACCTGCTCAGTTTGGTATTCAATGTGTGTTTTAGATTCATATAATACACTCCAATTTTTACGGATACTGTAAGTTAATACTGAATGCGTTTTTTGTTTTGAGGCAGAATATATAAGAGAATATGTTATCACCACTATGTGTTATAACAGAAAAGCAAACAGTCAGACAGCAAATGTTTTGAATTTCGCCTCATTTTTTTTTTCAGGAATACTAATACATGCAGATATATTTCTAATAATACTCACACTCGTACAGGGATGTAGATTAATTAAAATCAAAGAATCATCCTATGTTCTAGATAACTCCCAGAGACAAGTTTCCTTATAAA
>JARFOD010024245.1:0-10852 GCA_031763545.1 Mopalia muscosa
GACAAGACAGGAGGATCACATGACAGCCACTCTCAGCCTCAACGACAACAAAGGTAAGATAGCTGATGGATGGAGACATCTACCTATGAACTAACTGCCAACGGACAAGACAGGAGGATCACATGACAGCCACTCTCAGCCTCAACGACAACAAAGGTAAGATAGCTGATGGATGGAGACATCTACCTATGAACTAACTGCCAACGGACAAGACAGGAGGATCACATGACAGCCACTCTCAGCCTCAACGACAACAAAGGTAAGATAGCTGATGGATGGAGACCTCTACCTATGACCTAACTGCCAACGGGCAAGTCATGAGGATCACATGACAGCCACCCTCAGCCTCAACAGCAACAAAGGGAGACATCTACCTATGAACTAACTGCCAACGGACAAGACAGGAGGATCACATGACAGCCACCCTCAGCCTCAACGCCAACAAAGGTAAGATAGTCGATGGATGGAGACATCTACCTATGAACTAACTGCCAACGGACCAGACAGGAGGATCACATGACAGCCACCCTCAGCCTCAACACCAACAAAGGTAAGATAGCTGATGGATGGAGACATCTACCTATGACCTAACTGCCAACGGACCAGACAGGAGGATCACATGACAGCCACCCTCAGCCTCAACGACAACAATGGTAAGATAGCTGACGGATGAAGACATCAACCTATGACTTAAATACCAACGGGCAAGACAGGAAGATCATATGACAGCCTTCCTCAGCCTCAACGACAACAATGGTAAGATAGCCGATGGATGAAGACATCTACCTATGACCTAACTGCCAACGGGCAAGACAGGAGGATCACATGACAGCCACGGTCAGCTTCATCAGCAACAAAGATAAGATAGGGTCATAACAAGACCTGTTGTATTACTTAGCATTTTTAAAGCTACCGTAACACTTTTGAGCTCTAAGAACTTTCTAATATTTTGCCGGTCTTGTCCGGCATTTAGATACACATTTCGGGCCCTGCCTGTGATGCATTGGAATCCCCATTAAATTGCTTTCTTATCTTAATAATTGATTTTACACCTTTACTGACTAAACCAAACACATTGCATTCTCTGTCATACTTTTATTCATGAATTTGTCCTGAACTATATTTGATTCCAATACATGCTACTGTAACACACATATTATCAAGATTTCCTGCATATGCCCGGTTTGCTCTATATGGTTGATAGCACAGGACCCCCTGGGGAAATTGCCCAATTTCCTTTCATTGTAGGTAGAGTGATGGGAGCCTGTAACAGACTACAGGGCACTTACTATTATAGCGGAGAAAAACAGATACAGTGATGAATGCTGATGGAACAATGCCAAGATACAAATGCAATTGCCCTTCAAGCTTGAATTCATCGATAGGCTTTTAGGGGGTTTCCCTGGCCATACTATTAGGAGTTCTATAGATTCAAATGTCTGGCCAAGCTGAACAGGAATACAGGGCTTCCTTATCAATTCTGTCGGAATGTTAGACTGGTATTATCGAAGACATTTTATAGTTTAGTGTTTGCATAATAATTATGAATTCTAACAGGCATAAAAAGAACAATCTGGGTAGCTAGCAGATCCACAGTTGGGGGAGGGGGTGAATCAGTGAGGGGAGCGACATTCCAAGTATTAAGTTAAAGATGAATTTATTTTAGCGTTATTGAATTCATAATTCATACAGACATAGATAATTTTACAAAAATATGCAAAGACGACCATATGGTTTTGTGGAACAGAAGGACGATACATGTAGCATTTTTAAATCCTCAGTAGTGGGAAAAAAAACTAATTTTGTAACTATATGTAATTCATTAAATATTTGCACATACAATTGAATATTTCAGATCCAATATTGGATATTGGCTAATGCTTTACTGTAGAAAATTGATTGCTTGAAAACAGTAAGTTTAAGTTTGTTTTCTTCTGATACTATACAAAAGGTGGCTTATGAATCCCCAATGCCCTGTTACTTGTTACACAGGAATGGTAGTGCCACACATTCACACTTCAGTTATCTATCACACCCAGATGACCAATATAATAACACCAGACTCAGATTTCTGATGACATGACCAGAATCAATGAAAGTCCATCAACTGTCCCCCCGCAACAACTGCGTCACCCATTTTTACAAAGCCTGGAACCCAACCCTGATATCTCTGATCATATGAGAGCATCTGGAACCCTACCCTGATATCTCTGATCATATGAAAGCAGCTGGAACCCAACCCTGATGTCTCTAATCATATGAAAGCAGCTGGAACCCAACCCTGATGTCTCTGATCATATGAAAGCATCTGGAACCCAACACTGATGTCCCTGATCATATAAGAGCAGCTGGAACCAAACCTTGGTGTCTGGTCATATGAGAGCATCTGAACCCCAACCCTGATCGTATGAGAGCATCTGGAACCAAACCCTGATATCTCTGATCATATCAAAGCATCTGGACCAAACCCTGATTTCTCTGATCATATACATGTAAGAGCAGCTGGAACCAAACCCTGGTGTCTCTGGTCATATAAGAGCATCTGAAACCCAACCCTGATGTCTCTGATCATATGAGAGCATCTGGAACCCTACCCTGATGTCTCTGATCATATGAGAGCATCTGGAACCCAACCCTGATGTCTCTGATCATATGAGAGCATCTGGAACCCAACCCTGATGTCTCTGATCATATGAAAACATCTGGAACCCTACCCCAATGTCTATGATCATATGAGAGCATCAGGAACCATACCCTGATGTCTCTAATCATATAAGAGCATCAGGAACCCAACCCTGATGTCTCTGATCATATGAAAGCATCTGGAACCCTACCCCAATGTCTCTGATCATATGAAAGCATCTGGAACCCTACCCCAATGTCTCTGATCATATGAGAGCATCTGGGACCCTACCCCGATGTCTCCGATCATATGAGAGCATCTGGAACACAACCCTGATGTCTCTGATCATATGAAAGCATCTGGAACCCTACCCCAATGTCCCTGATCATATAAGATCATCTGTGATACCTCTAATATTAAATCTACTATTGTATTTGCATATTTTGAAGACAGTAATACCAGTAATATTAAATCTCATACTGTATTTTTTCTTGATGACCTTAATACTCGTTACATAAAATCTCAATAGTGTATTTATTTTCTTGATGACCTTAATAGCTGGTATATTAAATCTCATACTGTATTTATCTTTCTTAATGATCTTATAAATGTATGTTATATTAAATCTCATACTGTATTTATATTTCTTAATGATCTTATAAATGTATGTTATATTAAATCTCATACTGTATTTATCTTTCTTAAAGATCTCATAAATGTATGTTATATTAAATCTCATACTGTATTTATCTTTCTTGAAGACCTTAATAGCTGTTATATTAAAGTTCATCCTTATGTATATATTTTGATGTACTCAAAGGTATTTCCCCCAAAAAGAATATAAAACAGTTCTAAGTTTTTGTGTAAAAGCACCTAAAAACACCAGGAAACTGAAGCTGAACTTCCTCTTACAGTACCACCTATATGTGGAGGAATGAAGTCCTCGGACTCCCCACCAAAACCCTTTCTTATTACCAACACTGTAGGAAAGTGGATGGGGCACAAATCAATCTAATCAATAGTTGACCAACACTGAAGCTATTCTGCACAGTCCTGGCAAATATCCAGAAACAAACTACCCACAGTCTTGAACAATATGCCCAACAACATACTAAAACAATGGCTGAGAAAAGTTAGTTAAACCAACCTATTTTGTTTGAGTAAGCTAATGGAGCATATTCTTTTTGTTCAAACATCAAAACATATCATTGAATGATCATTTTTCCAAACATTAATTAAATTATTTAATATACATTAAAGGGACATGCATGATGATGTAACCCAGAACATACCCATTCTCTTTTGTTTACTTTCCATACACCTATTTGCTTACGTTTTACACATAACACACACGTCTGATGGTCTGTCAGCCCCATAGGTGAAGAATTTGTCAATGAAACAAAATGGAAAACCAAGAGGAAATCTTGTAAGAATCACACCCCTGTGATTGTAACCCTCATATATATGTACCTGGTCCACAAAAAAGTGATTTGACCTATTGAGCAGTACATACATGTAGATGGAGCATCAGTGATCCAAAGCAGTGACCTATTGAACAGTACATAGATGGGGGCCAAGTGATCCGAAGCACTGACCCATTGAACAGTACATAGATGGAGGATCAGTGATCCAAAGCACTGACCCATTGAACAGTACATAGATGGGGGCCAAGTGATCCGAAGCACTGACCCATTGAACAGTGCATAGATGGAGGATCAGTGGTCCAAAGCACTGACCCATTGAGCAGTACATAGATGGAGGATCAGTGATCCAAAGCACTGACCCATTGAGCAGCACATAGATGGAGGATCAGTGATCCAAAGCACTGACCCATTGAGCAGTACATAGATTGAGGATCAGTGGTCCAAAACACTTACCCATTGAGCAGTACATAGATTGAGGATCAGTGATCCAAAGCACTGACCCATTGGACAGTACATACATGTAGGTGGGGGCTCAGTGATCCAAAGCACTGACCCATTGAGCAGTACACAGATGAAGAATCAGTGGTCCAAAGCACTGATCTATTGAGCAATACATAGATGGAGGATCAGTGATCGAAAGCACTGACCAATTGAGCAGTACATACATGGAGGAACTTCAACAGTGATCCAAAAATCAAAAGTAGGGTGTCGAAAATGGTCATTTCGCTTCACTTTTCATATAACTGGGTGTCCAATTTTAAACATTTTCCTATCTACTGCATGTTAAAGTTCCTTTAAACAGGGTGTCCAAATGAGGCAATTGAGTTTGTCCATTTGGACAGGTGTCTGCCTAAGTCCTTGATGGCTACAGGCCTCAACAAGTCAAGGAAATTGCCTTTATGCAAAACAATTCTGGTGGTCCTTTATATTTTTACAGGTACAACTTACTAAGGTAAGGTCTTCAACAACCAAACAGTTAAAACCTGTTATTGGACAGAAGTTAATGTAAAAACCCAGTATGTGCCGTTGTGGTAATCAAACTTTTATTTCATTATTAGCCAGTCCATATACTAGGTGCTAATCATATTAACTACAAATGTTGAAATAAAAAGGGATGAATTTATATTTTTTAAAAAATGGCAAAATAACTCAAGGGAAAATTGTCCCCCAAAAATGTTGTATTTAGATCGTGCTTCCTGCCATTAATTTAAGTTTTTTAATTTTGTTTGGTTATTGGAAATTCTCCAATTTTGATTGATAATTCCTGATCACTGGCCCATATTTCCATCCTTGCATTGTGGATTTGTCTCATAAGAATGTCTCCACCATGTTGAGAAATGATGGGAACATTGAAAAATAGAGATTACAGAGTGAAAGCTAAGAAAACAGACTTTCACACTAAAACATGACAAGATGGAGACTAAATCTAATCTCTGCCCAGTTTTATATACAGGGAAGTTACAGGTTTGTTGAGTCACGATTGTTAAGGAATGGAATACTCAATAGAGGAGTATGGGTCTACAGCCTATTACCCTTAATATCTACCAATACAGTGACATTGCACTAGCGACTATTTGCTTTAATTATTCACCGTATTAAGTGATAAGTACATGTAAACAGTCGTTGATAAATCCCAGGACCATTACTGGATGAACTTGAACAATTCGTGCTTGCTTCACAAATTCACAGATCAATAAACTGATGGAGAAAAGTCGTAATGACTAGACGATGGTACAACTTTTGTGAGTAAAAATAGCTGCAATGGCCACCATGTAACAGAACAGCCTAATCACAATCAATAAGTGTCAATACCTAGAATAGAATGCCGCTGTTTCAAAAGAGAACGGCTCTGACTATTCGCACATTAGAGTGTGGAATCAAAGAATTCAATTTTTTGTTTATTTACTGTTGATTGATTGGGATTTCAGTTTATCTCTTACATGTAAAGCTCACCAAGCCAGCAAGGAAAGGACATCACTCTGAACACCAACAAACAAAGACAAGACAGGACAACCACAGAGCTTTATAGAAACACACAAACAGGTCAACTTCAGGCTGCTCCCATCCACACGCCAGCTGTATATTTCTAATCCAAATCTTTTTTAAAAATTAAATTTTCTACCTTTAATTTGTTTTTATTGCTACAAATATATATAAATATATAAATTTGAAGCTGATATCTGAATGTGTTTGTTTGTTTGATTGATTAGGGTTTTGAGTCATACTCAAGGGTATTTACTTATATAACGATGGATTGTACACTAAGACTTCACCCTGTTCTTTGCCTAATTACAATGGATTTTGTTTGTTTGATTGGGGTTTAACGTCGTACTCAAGGGTATTTCACTTATATGACGATGTGCCAGCCATCCCAATGGGTGAAGGAAACCACCCTCGTAATTACAATGGAAAACCATGAGGGAATTTAAAAAAAAAACACATCATGTGATTCTCTCATATACCGACAGTCTCAATCCTGTCAACAGTAAATCGAAGTACACTAATAGTAAGCTCACTCGCTTACCACTCAGTCATAGCCGCGGATTATCTGACAGTAAGCTATGGCCATATTGGTTGGTTGAATTACATGTTCACATCTTTGTTTATCTTTGTTTGCTTATGTGTTTCTCAAGTGAGCTTTATTTCAAACTATGGGTATTACAATGAATGGGCTAAATCACACTGATATGACATGGTCAAACCTGGACACTGGCAACAAGCCACAAACAAATCATGTTTCTACAACAGTTCTCTTCCCCTAGATCAGAGCACCAGAGCACAACTTGCCCCTTTTACCAACAGGCTCAGCTAAATGCTACGGCTACTACATGTATTGGGATTCAAAATCTACATGCTAGGTTAACTGTAACAATTTATAGTAAAACATGAACAATTTAGGCCACAAAACTGGCCACAGAAATAGTTTCTCAGGCCTCTAAAGAAATATTATTTTTACAATGGTAATAAATAAAAGTAAATAATCTGTGAAGTGGGCAATAAACCCATTGTGTAGTCAATTATGATTAATATTTGACAGCTACTTATAGAATATGTATGACAAGGTATGGAATCTGCACAGGAATTCACATGTGCAGTTTCTGTACCTTGGGAGATTTACCAGGAACAATCAATAAATCCATAGACATTTAGAATTAACTGTTGTAGTTTGTGCATGCCCCAGTTGATTTCACTTATTCTGATCATTGTTAACGCTACAGCCTAGACTGAACAGAACAAGGCCTTCGTATATGTATTAAACAGTTTTATTGTAGCACTGGCAATCACTTACATTTAAAGTTTTGTAGGCGCTTGAAGAATTGTTGTGGCATTAATAACACAATGTAAAGTTGAACTTGACATTTAAGCAGGAATTCACATAGTTTTATGACTTTGTTGTTATTATAAAATATATTTATTTACCAAGCTAAGTTCGAGGAAACCACCCACTTGCCCACATTTCAGGCAATTTGTTTTCTTTGCTTCCTTGGAAAAGGAACACTCATAAATGTTGGTCTCCCCAGTAAGACAACAGGAGAGTGCAATGTTAAAAGTAGTGTTGCAGGCAGTCCTTTGAAGATGAAGCAGCAGAGATTTATAGCCTTATTAGGAATGTCACAATGGTTAATGAGTGTGACATCATTTAAAAAATGCTACTACCACGAATGTTATGGGATCAAAGGATTGCCTATCAAAGATTAAATTACCTCCGTGCTAAAATTTACAATTGCTAACTTTGCTTCTCATTTCCGCTGTTTGATGGATTTTATATTCTGTACTTAACTTTATATGTAAACTTATTCCAATAAATACAGGAAACCACCTGGCTCTGGATGTCACCGCCATGAACAAATGACAAGGAGTCATCACAGATCATAATATATGTTGTAATAAAACAATCTGCATGTGTGACACAAAGGGTTCAACAACAGGCACGACATCAAAAGCTGCCCCTTTAGCCCAATGAGCAGCTAGTATTATACACGGCTCACCAAGGACATGCTGCAACCTGCAGACAACTCACCACATCACATTTTTTGCTGTTATTAAATCGTTATGTTCACTTTTTTTTCTTTCTTTTTTGTAAGGGAGGGGGGGGGGGGGGGGGGCAGGGGGCTAGTGGATTTTATGCTGTACCTCAAGTGAAAGACAGCTCATTATTTAACTGTCAAAAAACTGTCATATGGTTAAGTGGCTTGTACTCGGTCATACAGCAAGGCGCCATTCTGTTACTTTCTGCCTTACAAACGACCATGTATATAGTCAATTTCTGTACTGACTTCATAGTAATTAAAGAGTGAAGGAAAAATAGCACTGATGTTAACAGATTGTTCAACCAACCTATCAATTAGACCAATTTCACAAAGCAAGTTTGGACTTATGCCAAAAATGTTTACAACAGATTTATCATTTTTAGGTCAACTGCACAAAAAAGTTTCATATCTTTTGAAAACTAAATGGCTTGAAGGCAATAACTGTTATAATAAATGTTGAGCGCTTTAAGTGAATTTTAAAATGTCCACTTATACCTATAATTAGGTCAAAAACATATTGATGAGATTTCCCTTGATCCTTTCCACAATATTTCCCATTGTTAACAGTTCAAGTCTTTCAAAATCTTCTAACAAGTGTATAATTTGTGAAAATACATTTTTCATTCAGAAAGACATTGATTGGTGTTTTATGCCGTGCTCAAGGGTATTTCACTTATCTGTCTGTGATGAGTCAGTGATGAGTTGCAAGATATAAAACAAGTTTGATCCCCTGCGACTAGTAGCTGACAGTGTCTAGTCATGTTCAAACAGAGCAATTTCCTTGTGAAAGACACCAACAGAGAATCGCTCATGTGCGGCAGTCTTTCACAAACTACCCTTAGCTAGAGTGCGGACGAGAAAGCATATTGTAAACACAGATCATGTAAACTATAAGTCACTAATACTGCATATACTATCACTATTTACATTTATGTGTATTCAATCATCAATATAGTCAAGGAAAATCAATATGTTTCAGATCTTTCTGGGCTGGTCCTTCCATCCATATACACGGAAACAGAAGTTATTTCTATTCAATTGTCACAGCATCTGAGATTGCAAATTGATGGAAGTGTTCATTTTGTGAACATTAACGTGTTGTACCATCATGAAATCACACAACATTCACAGACCTTGATAAATAATACCTGTTTCCATTGAAAATATTGTATGAGATAGATGTTTAGTTTATTTGAAGTAAAATCATTTAGGACCAAAAATGAATTGATCTGGGGGACTAAAAAAAAATGTTGTTTCTTTGTTTGTTTGATTGGTGTTTAACATCGTACTCAAGGGTAATTCACTTATATGATGACGGATTGTCCACTTCACACTGCATCTAGCGTTATCAACTTATCATGGTGGAAAATCGGGAAGAAACCTCGTAAAAAAAAAACTCCCGCAATTGCAGGAACGTGAACGGTAAATCAAGGCAGGTTCAGTTTAGGAAGCGCATACCCTACCACAGAGCCAGGGCAGCGAGCCCGACTAAAGAAAGAGAAAATGTCATTATTTTGTGACTCCTGGACACATTTAACTTGAAGAATCACTAATTAGGTTTAATATTTTTGGGGTTTGGATGCCTAACTGATAAAACTTTTTATAAAAATGTTCCGCCAATAAAAGGGAATGCATTCCTCTTGCCTTCAAGGTAACAATGCAAAATAATTTAATATGTCTGCATAAAGTCATTAGACTAAATTAATAATGGGTATAGTGAACCGAACTGACATTATCCCTTTTGTTTCATGCTGTGGGAAATTTGCCTAAAATTTAAGGATAATCAGGCTATATAATTTTGACATTCAATGCTTAACGAAAATTGGACACCTTTTCCTCTAAAACAATATCACTTAACTAGCATAATTAATTTACTATGCACATATTTCCATTTAATTTTAATAATTTCTTTCTTTCAGGTCAAGCAAACTGTGTGTAAAATTTCAGAGAAATTCCCTCCGTTTATTTAAATAATTTTATTTAGCTTGTTAGAGTAATTAATATGCTTGTAGTGAACCAAACTGGCAATATCCCTCTCATTCCATGTTGTGTGATTTTTAAACCAAAATTTCATAATAATCTGATATGTCAATGTTGAGTTGGGATGTTTGAAGTAGATTTACTTGAAAAGCTCACAGAAACAGCTGAAGTAATTAATAAGCATGTAATGAGCTGAACAGATAATATCCCTCTCCTCTTATTATGTGGGACATTTTGATTAAATTTAACAATAATCAGGCTGTTCATTTTGAACATACAGCGCTTAACACAAATTTCAATGCAGATTTACTTGAAAAGCATGTTAAAGTATGAATGTTATGAGCTGAGCTGATTATATCCCTCTCCCTCCTACATGTTGTGTGAATTAACCCAAAATTTTAGGAAAATCAGAATATTCAATTTGAATATACAGTACTTAATGCAAATAGTATAGTACACCATTTCCTCTATGACATAATTGGCATAATTAATATGCACAGAATTGGATAGGATTTTAATAAAATCTTCCTTTCTGTTCAGACAAGATGTATAATTTCGGAAAAAATTCCCTGAGTATATTTAATTAAAGAAGCATTTACATTGATGATGTGTACACAGTCACCAGGCTGACCAGGTGTAGTATGTGGACACAGTCACCAGGCTGACCAGGTGTAGTATGTGGACACAGTCACCAGGCTGACCAGGTGTAGTATGTGGACACAGTCACCAGGCTGACCAGGTGTAGTATGTGGACACAGTCACCAGGCTGACCAGGTGTAGTATGTGGACACAGT
>JARFOD010024256.1:0-10852 GCA_031763545.1 Mopalia muscosa
AAAACTAGACCATGTAGGGAAGCTTTGAATAAAATATTAATATGATTGGAGCAGCAGTTGCTGAGATATAGTGATAATAAGAATTGTTATGGGACGGAGGGACGGACCACGGAGATTGATGAGAATGAGTTGAAGTTTTGTTGTTGGACCAGTCCTATGATTTTGTTTTCTGAATGGTTAATTTCTTCGAAACAAAGATTACCCAGCTACTAAACTTGTTTGGGAATAGCACTTTGACAAGTTACGTCATCAATCTCAATAGCTATGGATCTAACAAGCTTTTGCCACGATGGCAATTTATGGAACGGTTTATCGAAGCCAGAATTATATTCAATTTATGTGTAGGCTATTTGTATTAGACCCTTGTTTGGCTTCAAAATTTGAGTCACTTTGTAACTTTCTCTGAAGCGAGTCCAAACAACATAGTTATCAGCAATTGAACAGTTGTTTGACTTAAACAGAGTATTCAATCTATAATGTTAATCGACGGTTATGGCTTTGTTTTCCAACAAATGAACGTCTTGCTGAACCTCTTGGGCTCAATATGAACCAAATTGTTTTCATCGCTTAGATTAAAAGTTAGGTATCCATGTTTTATGTTGGTGAAAAAAATAATTCGAAATTCTAATTACAAACAGTTAAATTCAAGCCTATACTTGTGCTTAACCTTGATCATAATGTATATTCAAGTCGCAAAATTTTAGTTGCCTATTTTTGGCACTACAGTTTAAAGCAGACTACAGTTTCCAATGCGTATTTCTACAAAATTATTTATATTAGCAATTTCATTTTGTACCATTATAAAGATAATAATGCGATCTAGTAAACAGTGCCTCCTTTTTCAGAAGTTCATCCTTGGTTTCTGAAATGAAGCACCTTTTACTAGTTCAAGGACTATTCTACTCAGTCAATTAACCTATTGAGTCTTATCATTATTGCACTTCGAGAAATAAAAATGATGAAAATCGCTGTCTATGTTTTCTGTGGACATTTACTCATTTTGCATAATCATAATCGGTTATTCACCACATTTACATGTTTGCAATCTTGAGTATTTGGGCTTTCCGAAACTAGATACGTGTATATGGTACAGATTTATATTCTTCTGCAGAAGAGACTTAATAAAACGGGTGTTCTGAAAATTGACTCAGAGGCCCAGCAAGACAAAAAAAAAAAAAAACAACAACAAAAAACAATTAGGTAATTTAGCGAAATAAAGCTTGTAACTAAATTTGCGTTCCTATGTATGAATGAAAATGCAAGTCACACGTTCTTGTGCCTATGTGTGTAGTATCCGTTGAGGGTCCATCAAAAAAAAAAAATTCTTGGCATACGGTTCATTGTTCTTCCCTGTACTACATCACAAGGAATATCTAAATTATCACTGAATTCCAGCCAGATGTGGCAATTTTTGTAAATCACTATCATAAATGATCTTTTTTTTTTTTTGTCAGGGAAGTTACTTTGGGAATTGTACAAACGTTGGAAAAGCTCATCACTGTATTTTCGGAAACATCTGTTATTTCTAAAGAAACTCTTTGGTAACAAGACTTGTTTTCGTTTTCAATTGTTGTTAATGTCAACATCCCTTCTACACCTTTATCCCCAGTCAATGTAATAACAACCAACACTGTAATAATTTTTGGCTGATAGTGTAATAACTGTTTTAACAGATACTTTATAAAAGTTTAACGGATAATGTATAGTAAAATAAA
The DNA here is from genome assembly GCA_031763545.1 of Mopalia muscosa. Classification (NCBI taxonomy): domain Eukaryota; kingdom Metazoa; phylum Mollusca; class Polyplacophora; order Chitonida; family Mopaliidae; genus Mopalia; species Mopalia muscosa. The sequence continues at coordinate 1,716 of JARFOD010024256.1, forward strand.
AATCTAACCGATACTGTAGTTTCTTTTAATTGACACTGTAGTAATATTTTTTCCAACAGATACTGTAGTAAATTTTGACGGATAATATTTGGTAATATATCTTTTAAAATAAATATTTAACTTTCTATAGAACGTTATGGGGCAAAAATAATTAAAAGTAGCTAGTCGGTGATTAATAATTACATAATATTATTAATATCGAAATTATGCATTCTGTTGTGAGATTGGTGTTTACCGCCACTATGCAGGAGGAAACTAATATATTACGACGGATTGTCCAATTAAGATTGGTGTATTAATTAGGGAATAACCATGCTGTATTTGGTGATTTGCCGGCGTTAATGCTAGTTTTTACGGTCGCAAATTGGGATAAAACCGATATTTACGACCGTAAAACCTAGCATTAACGGCGGCAAATCCCCAAATACAACAAGGTTATTCCCATTCGAATCCAATTCGAATCGATATTGGCTGCGAAAGTTTAAAAATCGACAAAACCCAAATCTTACAGCTGATGTCAGCGAAGGGCGTATTTACCACTGGATGAAATTATGTGTTTTACCGCAATGTAATATAGTTCCCAAAACTTCAAATAAATCTCATTTTTTTCTGTTTAATTTTTACAAACAACGTATCAGAATTATCAAAATCAAATTCTACTTTTTAAAATATATGGGATATATCTAGAGACAAATAGAGGACAAACATGTTTTTGTTTTAAATTAACTATCTAGGTCATGACCATCATTTCAACAGTTACGTGTTGCGTTTGTCACCCAGATATATGGTTGTAGTATCACATGATTTAGATATCTTTAAGCTGGATTGTGGACTTTGATCGGTTGATTATACCCCAGCAGAAAAGTGTTTTATGATTTTATTGCTAAAAAATCCTGAATGTGCTTTTGTTTGTGTTTGTAATACCGATCATCTTGTAGCCTACTACTAAATATTCATGAGTCACGTGTATGCTCGTTTCTAGGGAAGGAGTTGACAGTTCTTAGCCGACTTTAACGTTGTCAGCTGAAACATTGCACAAAGACTACTTACACATTACTAGATTATTTATTTTGATACATTTTTTAGGTACTGCTTCCTAACATAAGTATATGTGTTTAAATATGTGAACACTCCCAATTTATTAGCTTATTGATCCCTGCATGCTGTTTGCCAGGCGTACGATCTCTGTCTTTAAGTTTTGCAGAGGAATTTTAGCTGCACAAGTCTGTGTGATGCACATTAACTTGACTACCATGACACGTGGCAGGTCACTTTTGTGTTACATTTTTATTTTAGTGTAAACTCAACTTTATACAATTGTCTTTATCGGATTCACCCCTGCAGAATGAACAGCAATATTCTGACAGGTTTGTTTGCAATCTGTACGATTTGACAGCGCGTAATAATACAAAATAAGTAAGTGTGACATAGCAAAATTTGCCACGGTTAATCCTATGTTTTACGGTCCCAAAATAAGCCCAACATCCAATCAGATTAACTCTTTAAGTGGCATTTAGAAGTCGTTTATACATTAACACAGAAACACTTATTATGGATTAACAGCTTATGGGTTTAATAGGACGACGTTTCAGTGTTGTTTCTTACACCGTTATCAAGTCGATGACAATTTGATTAACATTGGATTTATATACATATGTGGAGTAACAGATCAATTATAATAACAAACCAATTATAATAACAAACGTAGCAAAAAACAAGATATAAAATAATAACAACTGGGTTGAAATTGGCTGTGAGGCTTGACACTCTATAGGGTTCTTCAAGGATTAGTGTGTCATAGGCATTGGGGAAAAACAGTCCTTGGTCTCTGTAAATCATCAACAAATCATAGCCAACCGAAAAGTGTCATATATCAGGTTCATGTGACTGTGGAGACAACTATATAGGTGAAACATGTAGACCCCTAAATGTGCGTATAAAAGAACACCAGACCTCAGTACAGAAGTTAGATAGAATATCAACAATTGCAGACCATATCAAAATGAACCAAGGACTCTTAATTAAATGGGAAAATGTAAACAAACTGGTTAAAAACAAAGCACCCTGGAAAGAAAGAAAGCTTCGTGAAGCCTTCCAAATAAAAAGATTGAAGCCACAGATCAACAGAGACCAAGGACTGTTTTTCCCCAATGCTTATGACACACTAATGCTTGAAGAGCCCCACAGAGTGTGAAGCCTCACAAACACAATTTCAACCCAATTGTTATTATTTTTATACCATGTGTTTTTTTGCTACATTTGTTATTATGATTGGCTCGTTATTAATGTTAATCAAAAATTGTCATTGACATGATAACGGTGTAATAAACAACACTGAAACGTCATCCTATTAAACTCAGAAGTTGTTTATCCATAATAAGTGTCCCTGTGTTAATCCAATCAGATTGTAGATACAAACTAAATTGGGTTAGAATAATGTGTTTCCTGTGACATGCAAGGGTTGCGGTTGTTTGGCATGTCTCAGTGAATCACTAACTTACTGACGTTAAAAAAACATCATTTCGATGTAGTTATTATGTATATATTTGTTTATAACCGAATGGCTACATTCAACAAAAACCTTCTGTAGAAAGTTAAATAGTTTCAAAAAAATATAAAATACTGTCATTACAGTATCTGTTAATTTCATTACAGTATCACTTGTTACAACATGATCAGAAGTTTATTACAGGATATGTTGCAACATACACTACCTAATACAGCGTTTCATATTTCTTGGTAATGTAATTCTGGTAGAATATGTGCGGTCCACGGAGTGATGTTCGGTCTATTACAGAGTGGACTGCTACACAGACGTCAGAATAACCAACATAATTGTTTCCGACACTGAAAGAACGGTATGATATCGGTCAATCAATAAAATTATTTAAGATGAACTGTTAAATGGTATATAATAAATCTTCAAAGTCGCAGAATTTCCAACGCTTTTTGTGATCATGATATAAAAACAAAAATTTGATTTCTTTTAAATTACTTGAATTATATATATTATTATCCACCCCTTTAACTGCAAACTTCGTGTACTCGATTGTAATAATAGGATTGCGGCCAAAATACATTAATACATACTAGATTTAGATTCTATCAAAACCATTTAAGCAGAGGGCTAACGACATTAAAGCAAATTCTGGTGCTTGTGAGTTGTCGTTGCAGCACTTTGTTTTATGTCAATTTCCTTCTAGGCACCTAGAAATTCCAGATGTGTCTGTTGATCTCACTGGTAAATTTAAAAAATCTGATCATCTAGGCTGTGTTCTGCTGATCACATCAAACTTAAGCGGCCGGATGATCTTCATGTATATACAGAGGCGTCAAAACATCCAGATACAGGTAAAACTGGGGCAGTTTTCTGCTGTCCTGAGTTAAAACTGAACATAACTACTCGATTACCCAATCTCCTATCTGTTTATTTTGCCGAACTAATGGTTGTTTTATCAGCTTTAAGTTTTCTTAGTCATTTTATTATCATAATCACATTGTCATTTTTAGTGATTCACTGAGCTCTCTGCAAGCTATAAAATCATTTTGTTACCAATAAGCATATCCCGTGGTTCAAGAAAATTGGGTTTTAATTACAGTGTTAAAATATGAAGGCATTAATGTATGTTTTAAATGGGTGCCTAGCGGACTGAATTAAAAAAAATACATTTATCTGTTCATATTCCTGTTAATTCTTGTCTTAATCGTTTTAATCTCTATGCCACTAGTTTTTGCGATCATTGCCTGGTCGATGAAACCATTGCCCATTTTTTATTCCATTGTTATTTGTACAATATTTCACGCATACGTTTTTACCCCCCTCTAAGCAGTATAGGCATTTTTATCCCATCACTGCAATTTTTTTTATATCTGGCAAATGTCAACCTAGTCACTTATGTTATCCATGTTTGTATGCTGTTCTGTCATCTACCTGGTAGCCTGTATAATCAGATTTTCTGCTTGTATATCATTCTGCTATCTACCTGATAGACTTATAACCGTACTTTCTGTTTGTATATCTTTCTGTCCTCAACCTGACAACCTGTGTTACCTTATTGCCTATATAAGGGAGATAATTCATTTCTGTCCCATATTTATATAGGAGACAAACCCGCTTTGTCGCGGCTTAGTTCAACTGAATGGAGTCGCCAATAAACTAGATTATGTGCGTATGTTAGATCCTATTAGCGCCGTGGGTCTGTTGAATCTTCATTAAGGTGCACTACTGGCTTTATTGTTATTTCTTCTCGGTAAAACATCACGTGGCGTTAAAGATAACACGTTGACTGACTGACTGTGCATGGCAAGTAACGCGATAAGGTATGAGAAAAGCCAATCGTGCACCTAACTAAATCTCTCGGTTTTAGCATGGATACATTTCTTTTTGTGCAGTAGTACTGTCCCCGGACACAAAAATGGGTTCCGAATGGAATCCTTGAATGATTCCAGATATATTAGGGAGTGAACAAATGAAGTGCAAGCGATTCCGAACAATACCCACGTTTAGTAATAAAAAAGCTAGGAGCCCTTTTAAATTGATGGCCAGTTGTAACTACATACAGCCTTAAAATATAATTTAATCGACTGAGTAAGGTGCCACAAAAGATCTGGTCCCTATCAAACTTCATGAGGTTAACAGTCACACAGATGATGGTCGTGATTTAGGACATTTGCGGACAAAGTGTGCAGAGTTGGAATTAATGGACGCCAAGAAAAGAAAAGACAGAACAAATCAGAACGAAACAACAACGCCAACACGAGACTCGAGGACAACTCGAGGACAAATAGTGCAAAATCTACTCAGAGGATTAATGAGTTTCAATTTAAAGGTAACCATTTGAACTTAAAACAAGTTGCATGTAACTTATCAGGAAAAAGGTAAGCTTGTAAAAATAAAGACAACATACCCGGAAATTTTCCAATGAATGCTGATAGTTCGATGTTGCTGGAGGCTCTAAGATCGTGTGCTACTTTATAAAAAAAATTGTAGACAGAAACTAACAAATTTGGGTGTTGTTGGAGTTCTGACCCTGCTCCGACGCTGATGGTTCTTGCACAGATATTTACTCAAACGTTTCTTCCAAAAAAGGTGTTAAAAAAAATTCCGCTAAAGTTGGAAAACAAAGTCCAGTATTGAAGCCAAATCCTGGAGAAAAGTTTTATTCCCACAAACTTGGGCGCATTCTGCCTTATACTTTGAGTTTGTACTAAAAAATATGGCGTTTAAAGACCTAACTTTTCAGTCCTTCGTAGCTGGAGAGTTGGATATCATTTCCAGTGGTATATCTCTTCCAGAAGAAAAAAAACAAAAACGGCCGCAACAAATTTGTGAAGATTTTTTTTTGTTAATTCGGAAATATATGAATGGGAGGCCATACTAAATTCCTATGCACCCTGGTTGCGACAGATTGAATTGGGTTTATCTACATGGGAGGGCAGTCCTTCGTTGTTAGAAACCGCTGTTCTAGCCAGGCACATAAAAAGTGATAATTTCAACAAATTCCTTAACAGAGAGATAAACGTTTTGCTACGGTGTCCCATAATGTACAAATAAAAGAACAACAACGACCGGTGGAACATTAATAGTATACGTTTCATGTTAGCAAGATGAAAGGGTCATATCCAGAATGTGATTCTTGTCTCAATCGTCTAAATTCAAAGTAACTAAAACCAGAACCAGTACTAAAAACACTGTCCTCAAAGTGTAATCTAAATCCAAATGCCGATCCATTTGATCGATTCAGAATACATGAAAGCAAAAGTGTGACTGTGTTTTAAACCGAATCGTAGCTGTGAATTGAGTGAAACCCTATTATAAATATACCTCAGTCTCTTGCAACTCAGCAAGCCATTAGTTAAGAAGCCATTATGAAGTTTTTAGCAACAGAGGTCGAATATTGAGTTTTTCAAGTGCTCTCCTGAATTCTCTCCCTAAACCGAACGGAGATCGTAGGGTTATTTAAGATCTTGTGCCCCACTAGAGAATTCTGTTAATGACAATATAAGTACCTACGTGTGTCTATAAGTTTGAGATGCGCCTCTGTGGATGATTTTGTTTTGTCTTATTAAACAAAGGGCTGTCTTTTGTACAAAAGAGATCTTAACAGAGCTTATCGTCAAATACCCATTAACCTATGTGATATTCCGTAACTGGGTTACTGGAGGGCGGGAACAGTTATATTTTGATAAAATGCTACCCATGGGAGCTCGTTCATCAGCTTATGTCTGCCAACGAGTTTCATCGACCGTAACTTTCATAATGAAAATGATTGGTTAAAATATAGTAAATAACAAAGATGATATTGCCGGCGCGGAAACGCCTAATATTGCTCGAACAGCATACCATGAAATAAAGAATTTTAAATAAAGTAGACTCGAAGAGAGTGAGCAAAATCAGTGGAACCCAATACTAGAATGCAATGGAGTGTGTTATGCGTGATGCGGTTAGCATGACATTTTAGATGAGTGAAAATCGACTTCCTGAAATCATAGAGCTGGTAACCAAGTGGTTAACTTTTATGCAACTCACAATGACACAACTTCGGGGTTTATTAGGCGAGTTACACTTCGTGACAGCATGTGTCCGACCAGGTCACTTTTTTGTCGTTAGATTGTTTGCTTAGCTCCAAGACATTTACAAAAATAAACCCATTGAGAAGCATTTTATTCCTGAGAGCTTGAAAGGAGATCTAAGTGGTGGGCGGAGTATTTAAAACTTTATAATGGAGTTCCCAGGTGGGGAAGCGTGTAGGCCATTTAACACCGAGCAATCTATTAGGTTTTTTTTAAGTTTCCTATTTAAGTATACCTCTTGTGGAATTCTCATAACCTACCTCTTCTGGATACCGCCGATGAGGTTTCGCCGTTGTTGGTACTCTGTGACGGGTGGGGGACATAGGTGGTGAAATTTTAACTCCATAAAATGGCAATTCAACCAACCCTTACAAATATTGAAAAAAAAAAAATATCGGAAATAGATATCAACGATACAGTTAAACAAACCTGGCCAAAGTTTATGGTCATCTCTGTTAAAGTTGAGAGTCGGCATGTGTGACAAATATCGCCTTTCGCTTTAAATAAGACCCTCAGAGCAACGGCATGAACTTTTAAAAATGTAACTAAAATTCGGTGGAATGCACCAGGGAGCAACAAGCGGTAAATCTTCTTAAGTTAAGGACGATTTTAGAGTTACCTGTTGCTATAACATCACAAAGGTCTCTTAATAGCAGTGAGGAGATCATCTGCGACAGAGGTCAAGATCTCTCTGATCTATCAGAAGAAGATATTTACGCCCAGCTCAATTATCAAGATATAGCTAACGCTAAGCGCTTCACAACAACAACAAAAAAAAATGGTAAGATTATTAAACCTAATACATACTTAATTACTGTTGATTCAACTATAGTGCCGGACCACATCTACATGGGTAGATAACTTCATCCCCAACCCAACAAGGTGCTTCCAGTGCCAGAAGCTCGGACACGGAAAGAACCAGTGTAGAGGTGGTGTGGTTTGCTTGCGCTTCTCTGATGAAGGCCATTAGGGCTTCGAATGCATCAAGACAATAGCATTTTTTAATTGTCATGAGGCCCACATGGCCTCCTCCAAAGACTGTAGTTTTTTCATTAAAAAAAGAGAATTTAAGTAATTAAAAGTGATAAAGCTATATCGAGGCACGGCACCTTGCCTCTGTTTCGGATGTTCACCGTTCATCCCAGTCCTACGCCAACGCCACGAAGAAAGTTTCTGTGTCTGCTGCTACACAGACCTCTCTTACGTGACCAGCTGGGATGAACGCCCTTTTGCTGTTGACCAAAACACAAATCAAACACTAATTAAATCCACTGATTCAACGCAAACTGGTGCAAATAAACGACGTCAACTAAAAAAAACAGCCGCAAACAAAAACAAAACAACCCAATAAAACAGACACACAAATTAAAAAGCCATCTGGTCCGGAGGTGTGTCGTTCCCAGGCCACAAGAGATGCTGTTCAAATATTTCAGTTTGAACAGCCATTTAGTTTTATAAATCCAAAGAAAGTTGGTCCTCTCTCTCGGAAGCCAACAACAAATAAACATATTGGGTCGGAGACGGTTACTCTCGAGAACCGCTCGAGAACCGGTTACTCTCGAGAACCTCATAAAAAAACCTTCTGATGACGACTATCTGCGGCAGGTTGACACCAAGCGTAGCAGGCCAATGCGCAATAATAAAAATTAGTTTTTTCTTAACGATTTCAAATAGTTTTAAACATAATATTTACTACTTTTTGATTCAAAGCTAAACATTTTAATATATTGACATATTTTAGGGACCCGCGAGGCCGTGGCTCAGTGGTAGCGAGTGCGTTTCCTGAACTGAACCTGCTTCGATTTACCCTTCACGTGTTCGAGTCCGCCTATCGACCATCAGGTAAATGGGCGAGTCACATGTCGTGGCTCCGGCAATTGTAGGGGTGGTTTTTACGATGTTTCCTCCCGGTTTTCCATCGTAATAAGGCAGTGCGGAGTATTTAACGCTTTATAATGGAGATCCCAGGTGAGGGAGCGGGTAGGCCATTTAACATCGGGTGGCCCTGCACAATACTCCCTCGGTGGTGGCTCAGGGGTCAATTTAGTTGGAAGCAGAAGAAAAATTAGGTTTCTTTTAAGTTTCCTCTTTAAGTATACCACTTATTTCAGTTTGAACAGCCGTTTAATTTTATAAATGTAGAGAGGGTTGGTCTCCTCTCTCCTAAGCCAAAAGCAAATAAATCTTTTGTGTCGGAGACGGTTACTCTCGAGAACCGCTTCAACGAAGGGATGGAGGTAGACATCGGGCCTTCTCCCTCTATGGTGGTAAGGCAGTGTAAGGTGGATACTCCGTCGTCATATAAGTGAAATACCCTTGAGTACGACGTTAAACACCAATCAAACAAACACATATAATTTAGCATTTGATTTTCAGTTCAATTTGGTTTTCTTTGGATGGTCAATGCCAAGGGGACAACATTGGGGAAGTTGTCGTCGGGGTTGCTTAAAACCGATCAGTTGCGAGTTATTTTGGATAGCTCTAAACATAAACTACTCACAAAAAGTTAAGGATCACTTGCACCCAAAGTCATAACTTTCAGAAGAAAGAAGTCAATGCGTTGA
>JARFOD010024267.1:0-10850 GCA_031763545.1 Mopalia muscosa
GATAAAATGACAATTTTAGGAAGAATTTTATTTCTTAAAACTATGCATATCTGATTCTTTGAGTATTAAAGTACCTACAACAGGAAAGTAGGGCTGAAGTACTGCGGAACTCCTTTAAATTAAGAATTTGTGTTCTGGAAGGAGCTATAATATCTGCATATATTTTCAAGAAACGTGGACTTATTCCATCTATTTACTAACATCAATATTGAGGCATTGGTTTTTGACGTGATGCTCAGATATTGTGTTTCCAGGAGGTTTTCTTTTAGAGATAGAGTTTTGCAGTTTATTGAGCGATGGTTTTGGGTCAGTGGTATCAAGTGGTATCACTTTCTGAAATGCGTGTGTTATTATCTTCCTTACCTTAAAATATTACAAGCTACATGTACATTAAGGTAAAACTGAACCGAAATTCCAAATTGAGTTCATATTCTTTTTTTTTCTGGTAAAAATATTTAATTAAAAAATAAAAGAGGGCATATTCAGATATAAATAATACATCCAGATGCCCTACACACATTTCAGGATAAAATGTTAAACAGAAATTACACAGACTATCACGCACACGCCTTTTATATAAAATAAAACTGCGAGCGACTCCCACTTAGTTTTAAGTTGTGTAGACGACAGAGGTCATCTTGATAGACTGATTGGCAAATAGATCTATGTATAATATCGATTGAAGTAATCAAACGAGAGAGACTGTCACGTGTGCTACCTGTTGGGTCGTCTAGTGCATTACATGCGGTTTACAGTTCCGAGAAAAAGCCTCGCCTACATCATTTTGGAAGCCACACAACACTATATATGGCAAACTGTAAATCCGTGTATGTACTTATTAACATAATGAAGCCAAAGCTAAAAATAACACAAAGACGATGATTGTGTTATGAATCACTTATAATGTGTTACACAAGACGCAGAAGTGTCGATAACTTTGTTTTGCGTAATGTTTAAGACAAAGATGTTTTTTCTTGAGAACTGAATATTTCAAGGATACGAAAGATATTGATGGAATATTAGAACACGGAAAATCGGTAATTAAATGTAGAAACACAGTTTTATTAGTTCGATACTTATACAGCTGGTATTTCAAATTTGTTTTCACATATTTGGCGATTCGTTGCTTCTAAAGATGTTGAAAGATTAATTTAGTTTTGAACACATGTATTAGGGATAGGACACGTTACACACAACACTATGGTATTGCACTAACACGGTGGATTTCTCATGACTGCCTAGAAAAAAAAAAACCCACAAAATATTGGTTGAGGATTATCCAAACAAACAATTGCATTACCAAGGTTATCTGTATGGATTTATACAGAAAATTGTATGCCCTGGCCTACAACTTGGTTGTTTTGTGTAAAAAAGAACTTACGCTTGAAAGCAAAGTGTTGTGCCTACGTTCGGAAACACCATTACGCTGTTCAGTGTGAACACAACCGTAATTTTAAATATGAGAAATATTTCAAGTAGACCTAAATAACCGCAATTTTTTGTTATATAAATGTGCATTGTGTACGTAGTTATCATCAAGAGATATGTTCTATGAAACATAAACTACTGACGCAGGTTGACAACGGAGTTGTTGATCGTTATACTTTCTTAATATCGTGGGCGAAAGAAACGCTGCATTGATTTTTCTTGAGATCCATTAAAAAAATGAATCCAGTATGTTGTCGTTTTTTTTATATGATGTAGAGAGAAATTGTTCAAAGTAAAACATATTTCTCCAAACGTAATTGTATAAGACAACGGCAGTGAACCCGGTTAATACCGAAGCCATACATTCCGTTTAAGAACAGAACATTGGTCTTTGATCTTTGTGATTTTGCTTAACGGTTCTATCTTATATAGGTTGTCCATTTCACGAATTACACGTATCCACTATCCACGAAGACAAAATACTATACTCTTCTTGGGAACATTATTAGTTTGGCTCAAGATTGTTTTATCCTTGGTTGAAGAGTAGCAATGCTATGTTTACTTGGCACTAGAGGATGATTAATTTTGAAACAGTATCAAAACACTTCACATTCTATAGTTGTACTATTGTCAATTATAGTTGGAATATATTCTTATAACAAATTATATTGGATCCTATAGGATTTTGGACGTCTTTAGGAAAATTATAAAATCCTATAGGCTTCTTCTGTAAGTGAAATAACCTTAAGCACGGCGTCAAATACCAATCGATTAAATAATCAATGTTTATCCCACGACAGGCTTCATATTTGAAAATGAAACAAGGTGTCCAGCACAAACAAACATAACGATGTTTACGGTATAGGTGAAGAATAATGAACTGGCATGACAATCTGTATGTCTAGTTAAACTCAATGTGGTTCCAGTGCCAGTATTGTGTGATCGTAACAGGGGTGGGGGCGGTGGCACACATACCTTTCAGAAATCCTTGAGAGAAGACAGTTAACGCTTTATTAAATACCTTTCTGTAAAATGTAACGGTTGTAATTATGCCTGGGGTAAAGTCTTCTTAGGCTCGACCGGTTAAAATATGATTGGTCTATCGACAATTGAACATCGTTTGAAGAAATCAAAATTTGTATATGATGTCACAATTGAAAGAATATGACGTCATACACATCCAATTATCCTCAAGCTATGTGGTTCTCATTAATCTTGATAATCAAGTATGATAAATGTCACCAGGTTGCTGTTTTTAACCAAGAAGTATCACTTAACTTTTTAAAAATGAACTCCCGATATAAGGCTGGTCTCAAAAAGTCATGTGAATGAAGATCGCCAACGTTAAAATGAACTGATTATTGATTTAAGAATAATAAAACCATTTCAGCCCATTATCTTCCCAAGGCACGGCGCAAAAAAAAAAATCGTCACAATAAAGCCGATATTCCTTTCCTACATTGCTATCATTGACGGAAATCGTGAGTTAGCTGGGATCTATGTTAAGGTCGAAACCAAACAGAAATAAAATAACTAGTCTATTCCCGATGTGTTCATACAGCTGTTATTTGGCTGACTAAGCGCGCAAACTAAGGCAACTTTCCGATTGTCACTGCATTAAATACCCTCATTTTGTGAACAAATCGTCTTTACGAAACGGAAGGTTTTAATAAAATGTTCAGACTGGTAACTGGGTACTGTAACAAGACTATATAAAGGAATTCCTATATTGCTATCAATGCTGGCCAGTTAAATGACAATACTTGATCAGGGATCAAAGATGGATATAGGCATGACACGCTAAACATCCCAGCCGATAAAACAATACATATGGCAAAATATACATGTAATATGATGGCTTGATAAAAATATGGTTTTTTTTTACTCTACAGCACTAATGTATCTTAACTTGTGAAAATTCGCTGTCCTTCAATACCCATGTTTACAGAAATACGCTTTTCATTTGACTAAAACATGCATGTAGGACCAGAGTTATTTATTTGTGGGCCCTAAGCCAAACTCATCGACGGCCCCCAAATTTATATGAATGTTAGCATTTTGCAGCATTTTATATAGCCAATGGCCTAGTTTGCCAATCTGGCCCTGCATGCTTGTGTGAAACTTTGTAATCGATAGTAAAATAGAACCAACACGAAGCTATACCTAAATCAGAACAGGCAGTTTCGGTTTCGTTTGGAGGCTCTCAGTTTCTAACTAACTAGGTTCCATTTTTTTAATGAGAACGTCATTTCCTGTTGGGTAGCGTGGGGATTGTCTTACTTTAAGGCCTACATTTTAATTAGTCCACCCAAGAAATAAATTCTATATCACACTGACAAACATTCTTCTCAGTAAATTGACAGATCAGGATTGTTTGCTTCGTTCACTTCCTTCAGACGACATCGTGTTCAGAAAATGCTGCTACTTGGAACAGTTGGCCCGGGAAATTTTGGTTCACGAGAAACCGTTTACGCTTACAATTTTGTCTGTGTTGATCAAATGTCCAAATCGCCCGAACAAAGTTTCTTCCAGACCTACGTTTCTAAATGTGTCAAGACCAAACATCCCGACTGAACTTGTCTTGATTTGCTATACCAGATATAGGCACACGCTCAGCTCAGCCTCTGTAGATTCGTTTTTTAAACTGTCGACACCCATTGGATTAACCACACTTTAAGGATACTCTAACCCCCTCTCATCTAAAAATTTGCTATTTTTTTTTTTATTATTGCATATTCCAAAAGTTTAGATTGTGATCTTTATCCCAGAGCAGACCCGATAAAAAAAATTGAATTTGAAGACCTTTAACTTTGATGATAAAACTTTACTACATTATTTACAACAGGGGTATTTGGACAATCAATTAAATACAGGTAGCTACCTGGAGAGGATTAACAGTCTGACCAACGCGTATCATTGGTTTCCATATATTGTATATTGAGCACCTATTCACTGACGCCGCATGTGGTTGTTGATTGGTGTTAGCCTGTTCAGAGATTGATCACAGCTAGAATTGAATTCAACTAGCATTTGAGGCGGTCAGCTATTGTCAATTTGATAGAAAAACCGGTCTATTTCACAATATCTATGCATAATTATTTGCAAAACATACATAGAATGACTCAATTCGATATTATAAACAAATGGTGAATAAACTAGATTGAATTAATTCAAAGAATTGAGCATGAAAGAGGTAAAACTGTCCGCAGAATGACCGCTTTTGGGTTAACATAATGTATTATACATTGATGTAAGATTGAACAGTTGACGTAAATAGTGTAAAAGAAGTAGCAGTTTGAAAAAGAGGTAGCAAAAAAATTATTTTTTATGAAAAATATTTTTTTGTGTAAGTTTTAGAAAAAAAATCTTTACTTATTATTGTTCTGCAGGAGAAGACGATTCAGAATATGTATACATGTGCTGCAAAGTTCACAGTAGTTTAGAAGTAAACCGGAGAGACGCAAAAACACTCTGAAGGGGGGTTAGAGTATCCTTAAGTGCATTCGAACGCGCTTTTCCATCCGGTGGATGTGGACAAGGCTAGACAGATTGTATGAGGAATCTTTCCGGTTGTCCAATTAATAAGCCTACTGCTTGTATTTCAAGGTGGTATTTGTTTGAGTAGGCGTACTCTTAAATATACCATTGAACCACAACTTGGGTAGACAGAAAAATCAACAAGAGACTGAAACAAATTCCTTTTCGATTCATATTAGGCTATATATACGTTTCGTAATACAATATGTCTTTATACTTGTAGGCGATGATAAGAATTGAAACAGCGTGAGCGCTTCGCATTCAACAATACGACATGGGCTTAACGGAACACCCATATGGAAAATTTCGGTCTTATAATGGCTTCTGAAACGGGCCTATGCATATTTGCACCACAGAAGCATATACAGCAACACGAAAAACATTGTAATGCGAACAAAGATCACTAAAGCGGATCAATAGAAAGGGTTATTGTGCATCGGACAAAATAAATTCCTGGAATTAGTTATAGATATTACTAATCTTGACGCCTACTTATTCCGGTTTATGGGGGGCGGCTTCTTCCCAGGGGAGAACAATAACCCTTTATATAAGCTGACAATAATCTTGACAGAGAATCCTGGTGATAAGGGACACCTAGCGGCTACCAATAATAGCATAACCATTTCTTTTACTGATAAATAGCAGACCATAAGTTCTTGACGTAAATGCGATGACTTTTGTACCATTTCCTGACTATAATACAAATCCAGGACAATATTTATAGCTACTAAGTATGTTAAAGTTAATACTACATCAGTGCTTGATGGTTACACTGCAAAAAAAAAAAGTTCAGAACTGGTGCTCCAAAATGATAGATATCAAACGCAGTTCACCACATTTATGTGACCTCGTTATTACGACAAACAATAGTTGATTTTAAAAGAGCATACCTTGTCCCGCTTCTTGCAGGAGCTGTTATCCTTGAGATTTAGTATAAAAAAAAAGTCACACATCTTATAAATGTCGTTGATGAATGATATAGGGAACAATAATAAATCCATGGATAATTAACCTGTCATTTAATACCAATCCTATATTATGCTATATGAGATAAAGGTATTTTTATGTTGACATATCTTCATATTTTACCAGAAGATGGGTTTGACAAAGCAGTAGACCTACAGTAAGGGATTGATGTCACAACACACTAAATTTACATTGTTTAATTGTTTTACACTTCGACGCTCGAAAACGTACAATTTGCTGTTGACAATTGGGTTATTTCTATCACACTGATATGCTGAATATTGATTGTGTATTTTTGTGCTATGCAAGGTAACATCCCTGCGCTGTCCGGTCAATAACTGTTTCTGATATACTATGTCTAAACTCAGACTGATGTCGCGCAATGTAGAGAAATATGCTACTGTGTGAAGTGAAGCCATCGGGACACAAATATATTATCAGTGTAAATACGCACACAGGACGATACAACAATGTTCATTCCCAGAAAACATGTGGGGAAAAACCAATAGATTTGATAACAAACCAAGATTCGCACCAGCTACAACACACATGTTTTGTTAAATTTGCGGTTTAACTACTTCAGAAATTAATTAATAAGATAATATATAATGTAAAATTGAGAAGATGCCCAATTGAACCACACTGCGATATCTGCAGTTATCGGAAGCATCAAATTCCTTATACAGAAATCCAAGACGTTCAGCCATTTTTCATGACAAATCCCACTCGAAATCTCATCAGAAAAGACCCTTACATTGATGATAAAAAGCAACCCATATGAAGCAAATGTAGGACTGCTATCAAAGCAATCAGACAACTGCTGGATAAAACCCACAGTAACAATGAGTAAAGCTCTAAGTTCAGTATTACTTTGTTTGGTTTTTTTCGTTTGATTGTGGTTTACCGCCGTTACTATTAATGTAATTTCAAATACAGGCCAATCACAGAATGTAACACAGAGACACCACACACAGATGGGCTTCTTATTTACGTTTAGCTCAAAGAGTACCACGACGATGGAGAGTTCCTTGCAGCCGCCCAACAGTTTAATACTCGTTAGCGATATTCAGTATTCTGCAACGTTCCTTTGTGTATGCATAAAGGCTTTTACGTAATACTCTGGAAAAATCGCTTACTGACACTCCGTTCATGGATTGGATGTTTGAAATGAGAATTTTTCTGCAATTCGACTTTAGAGCGATCATGAGGGGATAAACTACAACTTTTTATTAAATGTGACGCCTATAAATATGGTTTAGACTATGTTTATAAACTTTCCATAGATGTTTAGTTCCGGGTAAGGATGTCATTTCTCTTGTTACCGATATACAATACTATAACTTTTAAAATTGGATGTAAACCTGAGTTGCCTATTTCCCAATGTTATTTAGTTTTCACTCAAGTTTGCTTTTTGTACTGTTCGATTTTATTCTAGACTGAAAGATCGTCTACATACAGAGATCGCCCTGCTCAGAACTCCGGCTTAGATATTAATCTTTATGCTAATTACATATTGTGCAGGGAATCGTATGCAGCTCCTCGGGGTCCCCCCATCTCCTGTTGATGGCAGTCATAGAATTGATCCTATTATTAAACGTCTGTCTGTTAAAACTTGTGGTATACGTTTAATATAAGATGCCAGACCTTCAGACCCGTGCGCTCTGATTTGCTAGATAGCTTACCATTCTTCTTATACACAGAAAGGGAATTTCCTGAAATCGTTTCATTGCTGAATTCACTTCAAATAAGATTTTGTGACTATTAACCAGATGGAATTATTTACCTCAATAAGTTTAACCTTTATCCCTTCTCTAAGGAAATAGAGCCTTATTGTTGTTCCAAATGGGACAAAATATGTTCTTAACAAAACAGTGTGTTTTCCACATGTTTTTAAAGATATATTTAGACATAACAAATCTTTCTCGAATATAAACTGATTGCCGGATTTAAAAGTGTCCGTGTACTATTTGTACTCACTGAATGCTGTCACAAACTAGACAGTACGAAATACATTTCTTTTGTTATAAGTCTGGATAGTACAATAAACGACGTTTTTGAAATTCTGATACCTTAAACTAAAGTTTTAGTTAGAAAGATCATTCCGCCAAAGGTCAGTCTGTCTCCACTTATTCCATCATCTAGCCTTTTACTGCGATATACATGCTCGTATTAGCTGAATAAACCATGTTGAAATCAGACCGGTTTAAGCTACTTGACCTGTTAAAAATAAAAATAAAATAAAATTCCAGAGAAAAGTCTGTTCTTAATTTTGAATTTATCGAAGAAAGTTCAATCAATAATAAACAAAAAGCAATCAATCAACCAACCAATCAGCAATTAAAAACAAATAAATGAAACAAAATTAAGAAAAATTTGCATACATTGAGGTATTTACTTTTTGAAAACGGCTATTTTGTATTCCTTTGTCCCCTTTACGCTCAAATCGACATCTTATCCAGATTCTGATTGTTAAGGATTTCCCGTTTGCCTATTTGTCCTACTCAGTTAATTGATAAGGTGGTTACAAGTTGTAAAGCTTCTCCTCGCTTATCTAAAGGGGGATTCAATCAACAAACGACCAAATTCCTTGACGCAAAGGACATTGTGCAAAGCTTCAACTCCTCGAGGGTATCGTGAGTACAGCTTCTAACTCAAAATCTAAACCATGATAGTAATGATGGTTTCGTCAAAAGATTGTCTTCAATCAGTTTTCTATATGTGTTACATGTGTTAAACCAGTGAGCAATGGATGGCTTTTTTATTGTGTTATTCTTTGTAAAATGTTTCAAGAGTAAAATTGTGGTCTTCTTGGAGTAAAAGTGGGTTCTTCTCTGTAAAATGTTATTGCCTAACGATTTAAATGCAGGCCACAAATAAAACGTTAGAAACTGTTTCGCTGTTAATCAAAGATGTACTTGTTGCTAAAGGTGAACGATTAGTTTCAACTAGTGTATCCGTATAATGCAAGGTCATTTGCAGTGGGAGACTTCTACTTAAATGTCAAACGCATTTTGTAGGCGGAAGACCAATATATGTCATTTGTGCAGATATCGGCCACCAACAATCAACGTGACATAGCTTGTGTTCCTATACAATAATTTACAGCTCTGAGAATAAGTCCCGCAAATAACACCACATATGGGAAACTGTTAACCCGTGTATTCTATTTAGATGTACTACAAATAATTGCAGTTTATCCAGGTAAGAAGTTCATACCACAATATTTGTATTTGGAAATATAACATGCATCAGCTAAAAAAATTCAATTAACTCTGATGTTTAAATTTACATATCTATTTAAGTAATTCTATTCAATAACTTGCAAATAAAGCTAATAGATGAAACACAACAATGAAGTCAAGGTTCCTTACATATTATTGACATTTTGTTTATCTAATTTGTATTTTTTTTTAAATAAAGACCGCAATTGATTTTTGTGTAAGTAATTGTTATGTGAAGCGATCTTCTTGGGTAAGGTGTTGTTATCAAATGCAAGAAGAAACCATATGAGTGGATTTTATTGAACTCAACCATCCCTTATATTAATTGGTAAGCTAACCCTTCCAGAAGCCTTATATCAGACCATGTTACTTCACCTGTCGTAGATGCTATTATTGTACTATGCACTGGGTTCACCTGTTTACTTTTTCTGGACGTTAACATTGCCAAAGTTTAATCTAAGGTCGGGACGTAAAAGGCACTGTAAATGTTATTAAATCAAAACTATACGGTTATGTCTTTGTTATCGTTCTACATTTTTCACTCAAAGCTTGGAACAGATTCTGTTTATCACTTATTGGATATAAATTAAGATCGGTGATACTGATGAGTTATGGGGTAGCCGCTATATGTTTTTGTTTTATTCTTCACAATTATATATATGCAATCAGGAATCAGCGAGAAAAGAATGAATAGTTTTGTCTTCATCTTAAATTTGACAGTAAACATACACAGTGTATTTAACAAATATATATACACATTATATTTTGTTATATGTCATATCAAATTGTATTTTTCTGACTGACCGAAATAATGTCATGTAGTATTCAAAGTTACTCTTCTGTCCGTCAGAGTTATTTTCTTTTCGCTCACGTGAAATTGTTCCTAGAGAAGCAGACGTCCAAAAAATAACGTGATTGTTCTCGTGGAAAGCAGAAACCGACACGGTTTCAAAAAGGTATTTCACTCGTATTAATCACTGATAAAATAGCCTAAAACACTGGAACGAATACCTAGCGCGAGGCAGAAATGTCTCCAGCTGAAATATCAGTATATTACATTCACAAAAAGGTAGTCTTTCTGAAATTGTACCCATAATCATTTAGGAACTAAATCATAGTTATATGTTGCGCAATGTTTCTCTCGACGAACAAACAACCTAATGGGCTAAAGTCCATTACGTTTCTATCCACGTGTCTAGACTATATTTGTTAGTCTGGAACACTGTCATAGGCTGTAATAAATATCGAAAGACCCAATTTGATACTAAAATTATTTTGTTAACCTCGACTTAATACCTAATATATTTTTATTTACTACAATCCAAGCTTGCCTAATATTTTATTAAAGTAAACCCAAATTTCCCACGTCACTGCACCATTCTTGTCTGCTACAGTAGGTAATCACGTTTAGTCTGGAACACTGTCATAGTGAATTAATTTTTGAAAGTGACCTACAACTAAACGGGTTATTGTTTCAGACCATCACTGAAAATCGTAAGTGTGTTAATTTACTCAAGCGATGAGTAATAGACATTTATAACGCACTTTGAGTGTAACTCTACGCAGTCATGTGAGTAAATGTCAATCGCAATGCATTATGGGATTTCCCGCGAACGGAAGTGGACACGGCCATTTTATTCGTCTGCTGAAGATCGAAATCAGGGCTTCTCAAATCCGAAATAATCTCAAAGGTAATGT
>JARFOD010024278.1:0-10850 GCA_031763545.1 Mopalia muscosa
TGTGTCCGTCGTCATATAAGTGAAATACCCTTGAGTACGACGTTAAACACCAATCAAACAAACAAACAAACCAATTAGGGACCACCCATATATAAAGCTCTTACCAACTCCAGATTTGATAGGCTGCCACCAGTAACCAGTATATCTGTCAAATTCTTCTTGGACCACAAAGGATGGAACACCAGCACTCTTTGGGTCTTCAGACAGCCTAGGGGCACCTTTAATAATAAAATTGAATATTTTTGAAATAATAAAACTTAATATTCTAAAAAGGGCAAAATCCTTGACATTCCCCCGCCCCAAAGCTGATAGAAATGTTCTAATAAAACTACCAGTCTACCACACTACGCACAATATTAGTTTTGAAAAACAAAAACTCAGCTTTGACGGACAAATCCAGGAATACAGATACAGAATTTTATTCAGCAGAGGTAAAATAAGCATGAAACACATGTTTTCTTGAATAGAGAACAATATATACAACTGTTTAAATTCAAACAAATGACAGGCTGCTGCTTTACAAGGTAAGAAGATTTGGTACAGTATGTTACCTGTATGAGAGAATGTGAGTCTTAGCTCCGCTTCACTCCGGATATCAGTGACCCACAGATCATTGTTATGTATAAAACCTACAAGATCAGAATTGGAGGGGCATATTTGGGGGTCTAGTCGGGCTCCTGTACATAAAGTGGGAATATTTGAGGGTATAGCTTTTTCTTCATTCTGAAAAATAGAAAAATTATTCAATGATACCTTGTTTGTTTGTGGTTTAACGCTATACTTTAAGTTATCTCACTAACATAATGGAGTGCCAGCCCAATGGGTGAAGGTAACAACCCACGAAGTCACTGGCCAAAAAATAAATAAGACTGGCCAATAACAGGATGAAATACAAAGACATCACAAACAGATTGGCTTCACGATCCCTCTTAGTTCTGAGGGAAACAGGTTTTTATTGATAGAATTGGTGTTTTACACTGTGGTGGGAAATTCATCTTCCTCCAGGGCAACAAGAAGCCTCCTCTACTCAGCTGTCTTGAATGTCACACATTTTAATTTTGCAGTATAATTAGGAATATGATGGAGACCAATACATTCTCTTCCATATGTTCCCTAAGAAATACTTTCATTTGAACTCAGGTTGTGTAGTAAAATGTCCTTCCAGGGTTGACAATAGCATGAAGTTATCATAGTAATCATAGTTCAAAACATACTGCTGTCAGTAAGAGGACCTAACAAAACGCTGTAGAATATGCCCTTATAAATGTAAACATCTTTATTAATGTGGTAGTTGATATTATCAGATTAATGCGCTAAGACATACATATATGAGAAAAGCGCTTTTTAGACTGGCTGATATATCAGAATAATTGACAATGACGGGCTTCTTTTGTGCACCCCTGGTCAAAATGTAAAATTTCTTGCAACCACTAATTTTCAGGTTAAAAATTTCTCACCAGATTCTGCACAGCGAATATGGTTAAAAAAAACCCCTAAACATCCTATACTATAGGTTTATCTTTTATGCGATAAATTTATCTCCTTTCTGTTTGACAGCTATATTGGAGTGGGTTTAATAAAAAAAAAAAAAATACATTTTTTCTTTTTTTACAAATTTCTCACCAGGTGTAGGATTTCACTTGACCGTGGGTCCCATGATTTTCCGGTGTGCTTTTGTGCAGGAGCTTATTGATATATTCTCTACCGGTACATGGAGCTTTAACAGTGATGAAGTTTCGAACTCCATGTCATGGTAACTTGAATATTTTTTAATACATTGTCTGCTTTCCCTGATTGTGTCAAACTGTTTGAAAACAAAATTATATTCACTGTTGACAGCTATTTATATCTATAATACCATCTTCAAACCATCTCGATATTTACATGTCAAGTATAAGTATTGGATAATGTTATTTATTAAGGACATTTAACCAATAAAAAATAATATGTAAAAAAAATAGCCAGTATTTTGGTAAAGCCTCTACTGTTTGGTCCCTTTAAATATGTTGGTTGTCCTTGATGAGAAATCCAAGGCTAATTAAAGCCTGGCGCAGATTAAGCGATTTTTATCGCAACGAAATACCGCGCCGACTGGAAGTCATTTTTGACGCCCAGAAACTTGACTGCAGACGAGGCGACTATGAGCGACTGTACGCGACAAATCTTCCTGCTGGATCGACCATATTTCACTTGACAAAGCGACCACCATTTTAACTAGAGTATCATGTGACAAATATATCGAGTCTGATTGGACAATCTGATGTGTTATCAATAACAAATGTCGCTATCAAGTGCAGATGGGGCGATTGTGTTTTTACGGGGAGATTTATATCGCCTGAAATCAAACACTGTTTGATCGTCGGTAACTGTCTCGGCGACAAGCGCTTTTTGTCGCCAGCGAGCGCACAAGGGGTGATAATCAATGTGCTTTTTATTGCTGACAAAAATCGCCTGGAAAATCGCCTCATGTGCGCCGCGCTTAAAGTACAAAACTGTCAAACATCACAAACTGAACATACTTGTATATGTCATTTTGTAAAAAAAAATAAAAATAAATAAAAATAAAATAATTACCCATTTTTCTTTATTTGATAAACTCCTGGTACCTGCTAAAGTTTGTTTGATTGGGGTTTTACGTCGTACTTAAGGGTATTTCACTTATATGATGACGTACAAGCCCAATGAAGGATTATCATTGATTATCAGAAGACAAAATTTGTCAAAATTAGTAGCAAATTTAGACGAAGACCGCAAACAATTTGGGAAACCATAAATCTGTCCTCCAAAAGCAAGTTTGCATAACCATGGGGAAACCCTGCTCTGACCGTTCTCCCTAACAGCATGGACTTTCATAACCCCATGTTCTGAAAAGTGAGGGTAAATATCCCTTGCGAATAAAGATCAGTCCGTCATGTAAGATATGACATGAATTTCAGTGTCAGGTTTAGGGTTACTGTTAGGGAGTGTATCCAGTAATCGCTTGATGCTTCAATTGCCGTTTTGAGAAAAAACGCCTGATACACAGATGTTAACCGTTTACTGGATGGGTAAAACCTGCATCTCTGATGCAAAGTTTACCCACTCAGACTCTTATTTATTAATAACCAGAGCCCCATTGGACAGATGTCAAATTCAAATCAAAAACTCCATTTATTGCATGAAAACTGAGGTCCATTGTTGAATTGTACAGGAAAATAACAGATTTGTGCTAGAACTAATGCTCAATTGGAATTTTAATCAGCAAAAGGAAAGAAATATATTTAAAAAATACTTTTATTCCACGTAACTCTGTACTATTATGGGTGCATGTGAATCTATAAATAGCACGAAATAGAATGCCTAGGCCTGTGTAAGCTGCTATCTGGTTGGCTGGCTTCGACTCTACAGCCAATTTTTTTCACCATTCTCTGCGCTATGGGCTGGTGTCTCAAGCACATGTTTTTAATGTGTTGACAACTTGACAGTTCATAAGACAAAGCCACGTGAATTATTTTTGATAACTTTATAAAAAAAAGTTTGCATAAATAGTACCCTTTGTGCCTTGCTTTGTCCGGATAGTGCTGGTTATAAATACTTTTTTTCTGGGTATCATTTGAATAAAATTGGGAAGCCAGGTTTGTTACAGGTAAAACTATTTGGACAGTTTATCGTGATACATTATAGCATGGTTATTATGCCTTCATAGTATATCATTTTTGTAAGGATTTTTTTTTTTTAACAATTTGGTATATGTATTAACCTCAATGTTAAGAGTTGGTGGTGAAAACAAATTGTAAGAGAATATATATTTTAAATGCTTCAAATGGATATATTTAATTGGAAGATGTTGATTGGCAAGACATAATGCAACCACAAACAACTAGACGACTAGCCAAATCATACCAACTTTTATACAAATATCCCTTCAATGACTGACACATGGTTGTAGACCCCAATAATATGACTGGGACCCCACAGTACTTGAGGAGCCAGGTAAACCCCTGTGATACATCTCTATACCAAGGTTTTTTTTAACAACTGGGCCAGCTGTTGTGAGTTGGCAGTACAAATATGCTGTCTTCGACTTCCGCAATCTCCGGCACAATTTACGGCAGGCAGAAATACCTCTGCAGCCTGTACATTGTGGTAGCGATCACAATCATGACAGAACCCCAATTTGCACATTGAACATGTATCATATTATCACTCGAATGAAGTTTGACTGGTATTATCTTGGTTTCATAATCATTTTTTTATTCTGAGTATTTATCAGCCAGTCTGAGACGTACTTTACTAAACAGTTTGCATTAACTGTAAAATAAACTATGGGCTTAGATCTATTGTATATTAATTGCAGCATGTTGATCAATTATTTGAAACATCCTTCATTTCAAACAGCTTTATAATCTCAATTTTATTTATTTAAATGTATTTACAGTACTTCCTTATGTTTACAAAAAAAAGGTAAAACAGTAAATACATATCCCCCAAAAATATGTGGTGAATACTCATTTCAAACTTACTGGTACTGCAAGAGAATCGACTTGTCTTTTCAATGTATGCAGCGGAAGTCTCATGCTGTTTGATTGAATGCCATTACACGATGAGCGCTGTTTTGATGTGGTTATTTATTCTGATTGACAAACATGCCCTTTATATTCTAATTATAAGTGTTGATTGGTGGCAAAAGCTTAAATTATTATATGCATTCATATTCATTCATACCTATGTAACACAGTAACAGCAGGAGCAAATGGGAATTTATTACTTGGGAAGACAAAATACGTAATGTTTATAATCTCCATTAAATGTTTAAATTCATTATAATCTTCTCAGTGGGTGCGTTTTCTGGTACAATGCGCAGGAACTGTTTTGTGCATGGGGTGAAGTTCCATACTGTTTAAGTTAACTAAACCCAAGCAGAGAGGTATTTTATTGGCATAATAAATTAATAAGGCATCAGATGATAAGTGTTAAACTCCCACTGTGAACGACATACAGCGGTTTTGGACTTATTGTGATCAATATAGACAAGTACAACTCAGTCTTTGATGTTGACATATCGTCGGTGTCAATTTTCAGTTAAGCTTAATACTTGTGTAGTTTCATGACGAAAGGCGCCAAGTGTCGAAAAATATTTACCCATCATCATGGACTATAGTAAGCAAAGGATTCAGCTGTGTTTAATAATACAAATATATACCTGTCCGACATCGTTAAAGAAAGTATTTAAATACCTGGTGCAGAAATACCAAACTGCATACAATGCCAAAATATAACTTCACAGAAGAGTATGGCAGAGATTAAACAACTGTCCCCCCTACTATGCTGCAACGGATATGAAATATGAGTGCGTCAGTGAACAAGAAAAAAACTGCATTAGACACCGATGGTTTCCTGCATCATCATTTACAAAAAAATAATGACCAATGAAAAAACGACAATAACTGGATAAAGTCCCTTAGGGTTAGGTTTAGGTTAAGTTTAGGGTTAGGTTTCATGTTGTCCTTTAGAGTAAGTATAAGGGTTAGTTTTAGGGTCAGGTTTAGGGTCAGGCTTAGTATTAACCTTAACCCAGAACTAAAAGCTCACATATATATCTTACATGATGGATAGAACTGAAAAAACTATAGAGCCCTGAAGACCATAACGATTTATTATATAACAAAAAGTTCTGATTGTCATTCTCACCTTAATATCTGGAACTTCACAGTAAAATAAGCTATTGCAGGCTGGAAAGACAAATGTGCCAGTTGTTTCATCGAAACCATATGATGTTATTCCTAAAGTTCCAACTCTCTGTCTCTCTCTCATTAACTGTTCTTCTTTTGATAACTCTCCTGAGCTCAGCGTGGCTTGGAAAGAATCCAGGACATTTCTCCACTCTAACTGTTCATTTCCAGCACCAAGGTTAGCAGGGATGTCAACATAGAGTAGAGTATTTTCTCTGCTACCCCCTGTTAGACCAAGGAAATACAACCTAGTGAATGGGCCCTGATCAGCTTGTATCGAACGGAAGGTAAAACTTGACGGCACACGACTGGCTAATGATGTGAGCAGTTTACGAGTATTTCTTACAGCTTGTTGCAGCTCAGCCCAGGATTTCGTCTGTTTGTTTTGAAGTTGTGGAGGTGATTCAGCAGGTTCCAAAAATGGATCCACAGTCACCTCAGATGCCATTTTTATGGAGGTCTATCTATTTTTCAACTTCATCGAAGATCTGCAAAATAAAAATAGTTTATTTTGAAATAATTTTTTGGAATACTAGTCACTGATAGCTACAACATTATTTTTGTTAAAAGAAGCTGGAACTAAGGCAAGCGATCAGAATGACCAGGAATGATGGCTAATTCATTCTAGACAATAATGTTAGTACAACATTATACTTCAAGCTCACTCTTTTTGCAAATTTCAAATGGTGATTCTGGACTCCTTGCTGTCACCATTTGTGCTGTATATATTTTTTTAACTACAGCAAAAAGCATTCACGAACACTGTTACGAGTCATTAGCATGATTTCGCGACCTGTTAAATCTGTTCGAGTGCTTAAACAAGTGGAAATAGCACTCACCAGCTGTTTGTTTATCAAGTTTATAGAATTTGTAGTGGTAATTACAAAAAATAGTTACATCACAAGTGGTGATTTTAAAGGTCCAGGTGCAACATAAGAAATCCTTTTATTTGCATAGTGTAAAAAAAAAAAGCAACTTTGATTGATGAAACACTGATTGTCTTTGTTTGGTATGATTAGGAGTTGATCCTGTACTTTCACACATATGACAGTATGCCGGCCCAATGGATGAAAGAAATCACGCTACAGCTCCAAGGATAAAAGCCTGCCTGGATAGCTGCCCTTAGTTACACCATGTTAGTATAGTACTGCGAATTCTGTAGCAAGCAGAAAGCAGTGGATACATCTCTATTTCATAGCTATTCAATGTATCTGTCATTTTTTCTCACATGATGTCTGTCATGATGAGCATCCTGGTGTTGGGTGTTGAGTAAACAGAATACATTTGAGTCATTTACTCAAAAACAGTGTTTTTAATTAGTTTAAGAATTTATATGTGTGCTGTAGGAAAAGATCAGGTAAAGTTAAAGATTGGGACGATTGTAGCCATGTTAACAGGAAAGTGAGGAATTCCCATCACACTCACACAGTTGAGCTATCCCGCATACGTTAGGTACACGTAGGTGAACTATGATCAATAAATAATGATATGCCGTTTGACATGACAAATTAATCCCAGCTCTCTAACTTACAGGCTTCCTTTCAGCACTCAAACGAGATGTATGCACTTTTTATCAACTCCAGTCTGTCATTCAGCTCAGAACTGGGCGCACAGCTTAAGTATGCAGGATTACTAAAATGATAGCTGCTAATACATATCTTATAGACTTTGCAGTCAAAAGAGATAAGGCCTGCTTCAGAATAACAAATAATTGTTAAATCCATATGACCAAATTACCATGGGAAGACAATTTAAGTGAGTGTGACACTGCTGAGAAATGTTTGATTTTGTCATGGAACTGGACGTAAAAAGTGTTCAAGGAAGAAAATGAGATGTTTAACCCTTTGGAGACGGACCGGCCAAATTTGGCCGGTGAAGCACGTGTGTTTTCTATTGACGTATGACGTAGTCAGCAATTGCCCCTAGAGGGGTGTATGCAATGGAATACATCGCAGTAATGGCGGCTCCCATCTGTTCTGTCCATGTGTTAAAATCGTTCAGTTTTGATAGGATTTTAGAATCTTTTAGCCTTATTTCTGATACTATGGTGACACAGTGATCACTTCGAAATGCCGAAGAAGCTGTCTACGCTGTGCTAGATTCTGACTGGAACTCTGACGGCTGATTTAGTTCGGATGATTTATACGCTGAGGGCGGTACAACAACAACATGGGCTAATGTAAAAAAATGAGCGTGGGGACACAGGTACATCAAATTTGCCGGTCCATGGTAAAAATGGCATTACCTTTCAGGAATTTCAAAGTGACTCGGACACGGATAATAATGAATCACTTGATTCGCGATGTGACATTGAAACAAACGTTTATCTTCATCAAAATCACTCACCTGAATAATTCTACTGTAACTTTTTTGTAATCAGCAACCATCCAAAGTGATTCTAAGAAGTCAGTTGTAGTGATGAGATCTGTGACCTAGTCAACACATGGGCCACATGCCCCTGCTCGTTATGAGTAAAGTAGTCTTTAATTACATCATGAAAAGTCAATAACGTGGAAGCATAGTAAGGATTCCAAACAAATATGTCAAATTATTTTTACTCAATCTTTGTAATGTAAATCAAAACTATGTGTGAACATAACTTTTTAACCCTCTTTTTAACTCTTTTTGTACAACTTCTTTGTGGTTGGCACAAGTGTAAAAGATGCAAACAATTATTGACGTTCTGTTAATAGTTAAGCTTATATTACCTCAGGAACTGTTAAGAGATTACGTGAGGAGGCTCCACCAATTGAGGATATCAAGAGGAAGAGGATTGAGGGTGATGTTAGCACGGAGATCCTGAATGAAATTGTTGCAACCATTCATAACCCAGAAAAGATGGTTGGCCCCGATGTAAGTCCCTGTCTAGACAAATCTGTTATCACTTATGTATGCCAATGTTGCAGCATTGTAATCAGACCTGTGCTGTTATTACAGTTATTACCTCGACAGAATATGGTACAGCACAGGCCTGGTAATTATAGACCAATGGCAACCAATAATATTTGTTACCTCTGCTAACTTTCTCTATTTTTTATTTACCTTCAGAACAGAGATGTAAAAATGTGGAGCTAAAGATTGAATTTTTTTGAGCTTCTGGGTTTCATCTGAACTGTTGAGATTTTATGGTCTTTTGTGACTTTTTTTGTTTATAGGCCTGCTTCCTCTGACTAAGGGCAGTTTGTTTGAAGGGTAGCAATGCTGTCTCTACTTGATATCACTGGGGGGGAATTATCTTTCCAACATTCTGGAAACGCTTCACATGCTGGTTGTGCTTTTGTCAATTATGGTTGGAATACACCGCCGTTATATAAGTGAAATACCCTTAATAATCACATAAAACTCCATTCAATCAATCAAACAGGTCACATGATGTGGCTCCCGCAAGCGCAGGGGTACCTTTTATGAGATTTTCTCTCAGTTGTCCACCGTAAATGGGCAAGCAGCAGTTTGAAGTGGACAGTCTGTCATCATATAAGTGAAAAGCCCTTGAGTATGACATAAAACCATGATCAAACTAACAAAAAAGATCTTATTTTGCCTCATGTGATTATTCTGCCATGTCAGTTGTCGAGGAGGGGTTATATCTCATATTGTGTGCCATATGAGTGAAATAATATTAGGTATTGTGTAGTAACCCCAGTCTAACAAACACTAAATTTGCCTTCTCCTGGTGTTTCAGATGTCATTTTTCCCTGCCCATGTCGCTCGTGACGAGGGTGCCAGACAAGAGGAGAGTAAAGGGGTCATTGAATTCCATGTCATCTCTAACTCAATAACGAGGAAACCCACTAAACAGACTCTCATATGGCTGATCGGTCTTCAGAATGTCTTCTCTCATCAACTTCCCAGAATGCCCAAAGAATATATCACACGGCTGGTCTTTGATCCGTAAGTCTGACACTTTTATTTCAATTCACCATTCACGGGTTTCGAGTCCGTCTGTCCACCATCAGCTATATGAGTCACACAATGTGGTTCCGATAATTGCGGGGGTGGTTTTCATGAAGTTTCCTCTCAGTTTTCCATTGTAATTAATCAATGAGCAGTGTGAAGTGGACAATCCATAGTTATATAAGTGAAATACCTTTGAGTACGATGTTAAACCCCAAACAAACAAACACTCTCTCCTTTATTTTCTTTACTTTGTTTTTCCCTAAAGCATTGAATATTATTAGCATGTTTGCTCACAACATAGGCCCTATCTCTTAGCTATTAACTATGTTGCTATTTTTTTTTCAAATTGGCTTAAAAATTATTTCATTTGGGATTTAACTACACTACAAAGTTTTTAAAAATGTGTAATATTGTTGGGGTGATAATCACTATCTTGTAGTTTCTTTTTGTGCTCATTCAAAGTTTGATGTGAAGTTAAGAATCAAAATCCATCTGAGTCAGTACTAATTTTCTCACAGCAGTTCAGTGGTTCAAATATGTGACTACTTCCACGTGCTGCTCACGGGATTGAGATCTCTGGTATAAGAAGGAGTCACTTTGCAAGGATTGTTTTTATGAAACTGCTTTCTGTTTTTTCCACTGTTTTTAAGTACGGCACAGTGGGGGAGTGGACAAACCGTGAAAATACCTTTGAGTACAAAGCTTAACATCAATCAAAATTACAAAATCATGTTCTCACAGGTAGCACAAATACCTGGCTTTGGTAAAAGGTATAGAGTTATTGTTACAGGTAGCACAAATGCCTGGCTTATAGAAAAGAGGCAATAGAGTCATTCCTATCCCATATTTGTATTTTGCTTTAACAGAAGGAAACACAAGTGTTTGGCTCTGATCAAAGACAATAGAGTTATTGGTGGTATTTGCTTCCGTATGTTCCCCACCCAAGGTTTTACAGAGATTGTATTCTGTGCTGTCACATCTAACCAACAAGTTAAGGTAAGTTTAGAGAGAATTCTCCTCAGAGCAGGGGCGATAAATTGATAGAAAAAAAATTATGTCCGGAACATTCTTAACCAACATAGCATTTATAGAAAAACTTAAATCTATGTTCAGAAGCATTTTGAAATATACAGCTGTCACATAATAACCCTGGGACAGGGTCAACCACAGCTGGAATTTTCTAAAATTTCCCGGGAACGAGTCAACTTGCAAAAAAATTTCCCGCCAGTATACTGAACACAC
>JARFOD010024289.1:0-10850 GCA_031763545.1 Mopalia muscosa
GTACTACCTGCGCGTTTTTTTTTTTTTTTTGTTTTTTTTTTTTTTGGCGTGTTAAGTCAAGTTAATTTAGCTAAAAACATTCCGTGAACATAAATATTATAATATTTTATGTACATATAAATAAATGCAACCATAACCTGCGCCACGGTGAATTAATCGGAAAACGTAAGTATTGGCTATGAATAAATTAGTTGATCATTACTAGAGCATAACTGGCTTTATTTGCCAACCATATTTAAACATCCAATGAGGAGACGACGGCTTGGTTAATTATCCTGCCTCCACAACAAAACGTGCAAACAGAAAAAAAATTCAGTGGTCGCATGATGGATGTTGTATAACGATCTAAACTGTTTTTCACGAGAACAAAACTCTTTTCCCAATTCATCCATTGTACGATTTGCCCCAAGCGCAACGTCTTTCTTTGCTCTCCGATAAACAGGTCCATATATATTCAAAGTCTAATGGAACTACTTAGGGAGCGTGCAATTCTCAAGACGCCTTCCTTAGAGGACAGGAGCGTGGCAAAAAAACTCCTCAATACACCCAGAAAATGTCATTTATTTCTCTGAATACCCTTTTGACGGGTGACATGGGGCACAATACCTGTCTGCAAATGGCCGTAGTCCGCACTACCTTCACAATAATAACATCATTTTCAGAGGCTATAAAAAAATCTTATCCCATCTTAGTCATATATTTATTTAAACATGAGCTATTATATAAAGCTATAGTCTCTCTCACTGTGTTTATTAAACGAGTTAATCAAATCGCTAGTGATTCGCTCCAACCGTCATGCCGCATGACTAAAGACAATAGTTCCACGGTCAGTAAATTGAACTCTTTACAGCCCATACCCTACCACCTGTTGAAAGGAAGCTATCAATTAACGAGTACGCATGCACAAACGCTGCTTCATCTGACACACGGATGAAAGTAAACACAGCGACCACGTTCAGCACATGCGCATTGGCAGATCTGATCTGATGTAACGCTTCCCAGTAAATATGCTTAAACGTGGCATAACAGAGGAAACAATTGTATGCTTTTTTAAAAGAGCACTTATTCTTTTTTAAATTAACACATTTACGTCTTGTTCGCAGTATTATTTCTGAAGCCGTCTAATGCTATATAAACTTAGCCAAATTTCCATATGTTGCTTTTGTATGAATTAGTCTTTAACTGCACGATAAACATACCCAACTAGGACGATTTTATTACAAAGCTAATTTTTTTTAAAAATATTTACGGCTCGTGTGGCAATATTGTATGTGACGCTCTCTTAAAATTAATTGCTCCTTCACCATATAGCTTCGAAAGGCACAATACAGGTTCTGTTTTGGACAAAGTTTGATTATAGTACTTGTTAGTTTGATTCGTATATAACGCCTACCTATCCATCCATCCATCTCATTAATATGAGCATATTTGTCAATTTTTAATAGAAAACCCTGGTGAAACATTACAAAATCGCCTTATAATCGCTGAAATCACATGTCTATAATATTATGTTATATATACTAAAACCAACAATGAGCATGCAGGACCGTATTGATTTCTAACAACCTTATATACGGTGACCGTTTTTCTGTCTATGCTTTGCCCAAACCAATAGGTGTATACAGGGGTGCCGCGATATATCGTACCCACTAAGAGAAAGACTGCATGGATATATATCTGTAAAAGGATAAGTTAAATCCCCACAGAGATAATGTAACGATTATATAGATTCACATAAACTCACACTGTATAATATAAAGGCCTATGCTTGTCGCATTAGATCAGTTATAGACAAATAATTACTTTTGTAAATTGGACAAGTCTGTATTTTGAAATAGGGAAAGTGGAGATTTCTTCAAAATGTGTTATGATTATGTTATGTATGCATGTTTAAACACTTGTATTCTAGCGGATCAAAATTATTCTATATTTCTATAAAGAAAGCCAGTCACACAAGTATTTTTTCATTAATATTTCGATAACAGAGTGGTACAATTACAACTATATACTATATGTGAAAAGGTACACAGCAGTTGTGTTTGTTACTTACGTCATTGGGATTGAAGAATCTTCTTGACGAAACGTTAAATCGGGAATGACAGTGTTCACTTGATATGTCCTCATACATACTCAAAAGTCGGTGAACATGCTGGAATGTGATACATATTACACGGCTCAGAATTTGGAATCTAAAAAATCCTCCAGCTCTAGTGGACCGTGGAACTCCTCCAAATCGGGATGGATGATATTTACCAGCTGAACATATATTTCTATTGTCACCCCTGTGAAATAGAATATGCTTTAGTCCTGAGGAAATGAAAATAAGGTTTATTCGCTCTGGATATGAACAAAGTCGCGTTTAGCAACTCCAGAAAAAGAACCGTTTAAAAATTTGCTGAGTTCATCGATATTAATAGATGCTTCATACAAGATATTGCCTCATTTGTTGGGCAACAAACCATAAATATGTGTAGCCCTTTTATTAGGACATTTTGAACTGTGTTCACAAAATAAGGTATACCACATGCATCACTTGTAAGTAGTGTCTGATGCAAAATGTTCTCTTCTGTTCAGAGCCAGCAGTCAATTCAGTTCAAGTATGTTACAACTCATAACAACTTTTCTGATTATCCGCTAAAAACCTAATTTTGAAATCATGCCGATTGAAAGAAAAAATTTTTCTCTGAATAGAAAACCAGATAAGAATTATTAGAAAAAGATGCTTATTTGATTAAAGCTCTCCAAACGTTAGGGGTTTGGGTTTAAATTGGAAACCAGATTGGGGGGTCTACCAAAGACATCGTTCCGTTTGTATTCTAATATGACCAACCAATTTCAG
Organism: Mopalia muscosa; assembly: GCA_031763545.1. Lineage (NCBI taxonomy): Eukaryota > Metazoa > Mollusca > Polyplacophora > Chitonida > Mopaliidae > Mopalia > Mopalia muscosa. Next base: position 2,840 of record JARFOD010024289.1, read on the forward strand.
CCGGATTGCTATAGTCTCATTATACAGGAATATGGAAATCGTGTACTTAATGTGTACTTTTCTCTCGCTAAGATTCTGTATAGCATACACATGAAACAAAATCCCAAAGGTAAGAGTATCTGCGTTTGTATCACGCATACGCTGATGGGGTTTAGAAATTAAGGGTTAATCCATGCAGTAATCAGTTTAATTATTATACGCAGCTCTATGGTGTTTTAGAGACAACTTATACTTCCTGTTTGTGGTTGGCTTGAGCGACTGTCAGTCTCGGAACGTTTTTTTCGGATAAAGCGAAGCTATTTATTTCAGACCACTGTCCTTTACAAAATAACAAGCATTATTTCTTTCCTCGACTATTTGTTATTATAACTGAAAACAGAAGAAAGTCTGAGTTAACTGAGTGCATGGAAGGTGCGACTACTTCGCAATTTTGTTTACCGTTTCTACGCCCATGTACTTGGCCCAGTCGCCTTCAGATTTATTTCTGTTCTTTTCAATATTATTGTTATGTTCAGTTTTAACAGCATGGTGAAATTTAAGGCATGAGTTCTTCGGGAGCATACTTTTGGGGAAACGCTGTAACTAAAACCAAGAGAAATGGCTAGTCATAATATTAGTGGCTATAGTGTATTCTTTGTATGCAGGAAAGATGAGGAAATGGTTGAGGAAATCTAGTCAACAACATCTCTCATTGGTTGATTTGTCAAATTATAATTTTTATGAACAGCACTGCATTGGGAAAGATCTTCTTCTAGAACAACACGCTTCTATTACATTTGATATGAAAAAAACCACTGTTGACTATAATGAGAATATAACATTTCATTATACGTACATAAATATGTTTTATGCATATTTCCAAAACAATGAATATTATCATCAGGTAACGTCTTATTTTATCTTTACAAAGAAATTCGAGAGATTATTTTTTGTGTTCCATTCGATTCTTGTCAAACTTATTTAAAGTTTAATAAGAAGAGTTTATTACTTATCTCTTTTGGTCAGACCACATCAACAACTCAAAAAGTAGAAATAACAAAGACGGCTAGACGCATCTTAATACGGTCCAGGGCCAACTGCGACACCAACCGTAACGTCCAGGGCGCTCCATTGACAATGACCCTTTCGAATGTGTCAATATGGAAACTGAATTGAATACATAGTGTGAATGACAGGACTTTACATACATGAATTCAATGCAAAACAGGTAGACGGTTTTGAGAAACTTCTGAAGTATTTACTGCTTAACGACTATCATTGGTTTGTCGTGTGTTAATTCTGTTCAAGACAAAGTACCTCGTCGACCTTAGAGACCGATGCCGCACTTTTTTTAAACTGGTACTTTTAAATTGTTTAAAGCATGGAATCTATGAAATCGAATTCACAATGGACTCAACCAGTAGACGCCATCAAGTGGAAACTCAAGTATTTACTAAGCAACGTCTAGGCTCGATTGACCAGATCTTAATTCGGTCGAAAAACAAACAACGGCACAAACCATGAACGACAGAAGACGATTACTTATTGAAAGAAAAGTGCCAACGCTTATTCTAAATTGGAATAAAGGTCAGTGTATTTATTCAGTATTAAAACTCCACAAGTAGCCTTTTTATGGGTAAGAAATGTAGCCTTTGTTGGCTAGAATGCTATTTGCACCAAAACAAACATATAACAGCCTTCGAGACGTCCGATACAGGCGTATTTGTGCATACTTTATTTCAACAGAAATATTGATTTTAAAATGTCAAAATCAACCATTTGTGGCCTTTCTATACATTTAGCCAAAAGTATCTAACTGGTTTAAAAAATAAACCAGCTCCGTAGAAAAAATCGTGTTTATAATTTGGCAGACGGAAAATAATGTAACCTGTCAACATCATTGGAATGTCAGTAGAACGTCATGACGTCAATCGTTCGTTCACGAACATCGTGACGTCAGGTGTTCTTCAAAAGAATATGTTTTCAGCCGAAACACCTACCTACTCTTTATTTGGTATACAGATTATAATGTGTAGTGTTTGTCATAATACCTTCTAATATGGTTGGTAACACTAGGTATATTGTTTCATTGGTTGCAGGCTAGAACTAATATGGCACATATTAAAGATGTTTACAAACGTCTTCTGGGAGAAGCAGATGTCCATCTCGTGTCTGTTTAAGTAGTAACGGTTGCTTTTCTAACATCGTCATTACTTGCCTCGTAACATAGGTATTTGTCAACAGGTATTTCCAGTGATCATATAAGTTATGGTGTAGGCCTACTACTCACGAATACCTGCACGTTGTCGATAAATGTATTCGATAGGCTTACCCACCTGTCGTTGAATCAATCTTATAGGCTGAATTATTGGGCAATCTTTAAATCCCTTTTTCAGACAGATTTTGTCAGATATTACACTAAATACGTTATCGGTGGTATTGAACGGTTGCCATTTGTATGAACCACCATATACTGAAGTTGAAATGAGCTTTAAAAACTTTAGATCGAAACATAAAAAATAAAATCAAAGCCATAATTAATATAAACCTTTTAACAGAGCTGGAGGAACATACAGATTGAAACAAAAATAAGGTGGATTGATCGGGGCTTTGTCTAATTAATTTCGCTCATCATATGATGGTATGCTGGGTCGAGCTGTTAAGGATATCAATCTCAAAAAGAGGTACAACCAACAAAGACAAAAGAGGGCAATCACAGTACAAATACATCACAGTCAGATAGGAACAACAAGATAAGGCTTTTACAAATTATAATAATCTCGGCTCAAATCGTAAAATTCTTCTAGTTTCGATAGTCAAAATATTTCGTATATATATTCGCATATTCCGTTATTAAAAACAAATATTTAAAAAAAAGCTATCACAAACTATGGTTGTCGATAGGACTTTGTTTATTCAACATACTGTCAAGTCGTCCATCGTTTACTTTCAAAACGTTTCTATATTAACGATATGTTGATTGCTTGGACAGGCGTATTTGGGCAGCTCTAAACATCACCGTGGGTTTTGATGTTAAAGAGTTTTAAATCGTATCCTATGACTTCTCACCCAGTTCAATCCCAATAGATTATTTCTTCCATACATAGAACCGTCCTAAACGATACCTCTCTCAGATTTATTTTAGATTTATTTATTAAAAACCACATTGTGCCTAGATTTATTCATTTTAACCCTTTATTTCTTAACACGACCGCAACTGAGTATGTGCACCAAGCGTGAAGTATTAGATTTCGATTCTTTCACGGCCAGCGCGTGATATCAAATACTGACAGAATACATACTTCATATAGGACTAGTAACGCACTACCTGCACGTGGGGACAAATCGATCAACACCCCCTTTCACTAGACGAAATTATTTATTGCCTCGTAAAAGCTCGCATGGGCTAATCATTCACCCGTTGAATATACAGAAAACATGTTGCTCAATGTCGATTGTTTAATGTTGCACAATATTCAATACCAGGCCTAAGAAATTTACCATATTGAAGACCAGTGGATATCAAATAATGCTTTCTACACAGAGATCTTTGCAAAACCGTCTCTTAGGAAATCAATTTATTTTATTGCTTTTTTTCTCCATTTTATTTTAAGCTTTATTAATTAAACCCGGGATTACATTATATTTTAATCCCAGATTAAACACATATTTATGTAACTAACAATTAAAAAAATATATATATTTAATTAGGAAGATTTGAGAAATGTAATGAGCAAGATTGACACAGACTGTGTATTATTTTCTTCTAAATGCTAGTGGGTAGTCGATATATTGAAAGCTATAAACCTTTCTCAACTTTTCATGATTATATTTAATGGTATCCTCTTAATGAAAGACGATCTGTGCTCACCATTTTAAAATATGTATAATAATATTTTTTGAAGCGGGTTTAGTGTCTGTGTTTTTTATATCCATTTTCATTGCAAGCAAAAATTCAGTCCTCGACAACCTCGTTACATGCATGTGACATCGACCAGTCTGGCAAATCTACGAGTAACTCAATTTCTCTGAACATGTTTTTACGTATTAATTCACACCTCTTTGATATACCATTTCATGGAACCATATATCTGTTCAGGTTTAAAGTTTATTCACAGTGTGACCTTAAGTGATAATGTCCTTTTCATTATCATAACCTATAGTTTGGATGAGAATTGTGTGTGATCGAACACTACCACAAAACAAGGGGTAATCGAACAGTTAGAGTGTATTCCTCATCGTCTTCCCCGACTTGTTAATAACCTATAACACACTGTCTTTATATATGATCACATGATAAAACTAGGCCTACACATCAACTGTTGCCAAATAATATTTAATACACCAGAAAAATTTACCAAAATTTGTTCCCTTATAAAATATGCAATTTCATTTAAGAAATATGTTATGGACTGTATGACAAGGACAGAAATTAAAACAAACCAAAAATGTGACGCATTTCGACTGCTACATAATAAGCTACAATTACTAAAGCTTATGGGCAAAGAAAATATATACGGTTTTTATATATGTCATACGGCTCATTTTTTGTATGCATAGTTCACAATTCAAGATAAATGTTCAGCGCAATACTTATACTGAGATTACTTATAAACTTCACTTTGTTCTTTTATCTAAGAGGGCAATTTGAAAGAAAAGATCCAAGATTTTTGAATTTGCTGATTATTTTGAATCTCAAAAGTCTGTCTGCTATATGATTTAAATTTAAAGCTACTGATTTGAATTTGTCCTATATAGTGAAGAGTTATTGGGAGCTGAAGACTGCCTCTACCCACTTGTGTGCCCTCTTAAGGGGCTATGATTTGAGGGTGTAAAGGAGGTATGAAGAGGTAAGCGAGCGGCGACCTCACGAAGCGGTGACCTAACAATCAAAACTTGAGGCGAAAATTATCATACAGCTGCAAGTTTTGAAAGATGATTGGATCACGTGATACGATAAGGCAGGAGTCTGGTTTAGTGTGATACTTGTCAGCATATCGGAGATTTCATGTTTGCCGTTTCAGGCTCAAATAAAAGATAAAGGATTAAAAATGCATATAATGATTACGCCAGAGAAACCGGTTGCTACACAATCTAGTTTCACCTTTGAACTTGCTATGTCGCGTGCCGAAGTGTCTACGCCGTGACGTTATGACCACAATAGTTTATTATGTGTATAGCCCAGTTAGCCTCTGTCTATGAGGACTATTGCCCAGGCACGCGCTACAGATTAGCAAGAAATTAGAAGAAAAAATACTTAAGAATCTAACAAACAAAAGTATTTCGGATTTATTTTTAAACCCGCACGTTTTATGGTGGTCAATTTAATAAGCTGGCCAAATACTACACACTGTGTTTTCTACCTACTATCGCTTCTTCAAGTATGTTTGTATACTAATATATCAAGCTTATGTCAATAGTACTCGTTCAGGAAATGAAATCTAGTACAAATAGGAACTTAGCAAAAATACCAGTCTAGCGATAAAGAAAATAACATATTTAATACGGATCGAGGATATTGGTCGCCAACGTATTGTCAAACTGTCTGCCATGAATACAGCTTGTCACTTAAATGTGAATGAAGGCCATAAATAATGCTATAGAATCAACTCGCTGAACTAAATCGACCTATTCAGTTCTGATTTACTCAAAATTACATATCAAACTTTCCTTAAATAAAAAGTTTAAAATTACTTGCTTTAAATTAAGTTACTTGCTAAGATTGCTACCAGCAAATCACATTATGAGACAAACCCGTGTCGCTATGGCACATATCATTCGCTTGATAAGGGTAGACACAATTTGAAATTTATATGTATGTATGTTTAATTTTCACAGTTTTGTCTCTTGGTAGAGATTCACTTACCCAAAATTCATGTAATCCGAAACGTTTACGAATTGCGTGTGCACTTATACTAGGCAAAAAGGGCACTCCGTGGAGGTCCAAAAGACGAAACATTTTCGAAATGCGTGGGCACTGGTCGAAATGTCCACAGGTCCAAATGCGTGTGGACTGGTCCAAATGCCGACATGTCCTAAGGCTCACTACTCCGAAGGCCTATCAATTCGAAACTTTTTCGAAAAGTATGTGCACTGGTTAGAAGGTTTACTAGTCTGAAACTTTTGCGCAGACAACCAAGACTTTGTTGGAATAATTAGATAGCAGGGGTAATGTCCGGACCCTGTATTTCCCCATGGGAATATCATGTCAGGGGTGGTGGAGAATTTGTTCTGTTTTAAACAAATACAATGAGTTACATCAGACGTGCGCTCTGCCAATTAATGTTTGACATTTAAGTATCTGGCCTGATAATACTAAACGCTGACCTGGAAAACGTTTAATGAGCAATAAAGATGTCCATCATCGATAAGCTAATTACTTCATTAGCGTGAACAAAGATACGGTTATACGGTCACAAACCCGAAGCTTTTCAAGTACTCAAAAGGTCGTTTAGTTTGGGCCCTCTTGGCTCAAGGCAGCTTGTATGGAGCATAGCAACGGTGTCTTTGCTTGGTAGCTTGGCTCAAGATTAACCTTCCCACAGTAAAGCAAATCGCTTCACTTTTTTACGATTGTGCAAGTTTCAATTACTATTGGATTACACAATAAATAAATCAACCCACCAACCCGTCAATCAACCGACCAATCAACCAATCAATCAATTATTCAGTCAACCGTGCAGCCCATCGACCAATCAATCAATCAATCAATTAATCAATCAATCATTTAATCAGTTTGGATACCAGACTTTCTAAAACTGATTAAAGCCACCACTATAACCATCTTCGCTAGCCAAGAGTTTATCCCGAGCTACTCTGAATTACAACCCTTGGCAGATCGAGCGCATTTCACCAAAGGCTACTGCCAAGGGATTGGTAGGTTGTGTTATGCACAGTTTTGTCAAAAAATGGAAGACAATCGATTTTTTCCCCACATGTTTGGGGTATTCAACCAACTCAATGATATTAGTGGATTTGTATCCACTTCTACAAACACCAAATATTTGTATATATGCCAGCTGTGCTTTACAAATTGAAACAAATTGTCAAAACTTTAGTATGACATTTAACAGAGGTTATCAGAACTTTACTCGAACCTTCGTCACTATATCCACCAGGCGGCGTAGCTGTAATTCTGGTTATATGCGCACGATCCACAAATGCAGAGTAGTTCAGAATATAACTTTTGTCCACAGAAGATGCCTTTTTTGTGTTTCTGTCCAAAGGGCTACAATAATATTTTCCCATACAAAACGAATTAATGTATTTAACGTGTTTCTTTGGTGTAGTTTTAGCTGTTAAGTTGGCTGGGTGTTTCTATACCGTGGTTTAGCAGAATTTAAAGCATATCCACTGGGTTTAATTGCATGAGAGATGTATGTTTATTGTTGTTTAGGACGTGTTCATTATTTAATATGTCAACATTGGCGATAGACTGATTTGTTTAGTACAACATGAAAAATAACAATGGACCATCAATCACATGTTATCAAGACCTGTATCCTGTATTCTCGTTATTTTGGGAAAACACTTTCAGAAATACAGGCTTGGAGCAGTCTTTGTAAGCGGACCCTTCCTGTCAGGAACCAAATCGCCAGCAGTAAATTCCGGCAACCTACACCATGCAGGTAACCGGCATTTTAAAAAAGCACTGTTAATATTTTGCTCTCTAAACAACACATGCTTGATTGATTGGTTGTTCTTGTTTTACACCGGGCTTAATAATGATATTTCACTTATATGACGGTGGTGTATTCCAACAATTATTGACAGTAGCACAGCCAAAATGGGAAGTCTTTTCATAATGTTGAAAATTTGATCTCCCTCCAGTGGTAACCAAAAGAAACATTGCTACTCTTCAAACAACCTGTTCTTTGGTAGATGACCTCTAAACAGCATGAAATTTTTTTGTCGATGCTTCCTGCTTTGGGAGTCTTGGCACTCTTCTTGTCATTAACCTTCTATTACATAGAAGGTCGGCTAGCTAAGTGGTCTAGGTGTCCGAGATGTCCGGCAGAATGCCGTACAGTTT
>JARFOD010024300.1:0-24429 GCA_031763545.1 Mopalia muscosa
GCTAGACTTTCATCCATTTTTTTTTTTTTTTTTTTTAATATTTATTTTTTCTCCAGGATAATGTTTGTGTACTAACTAGTAGTTTGAAATGCAATGGATAAAAATAGGTGTTTTTTTTTCTTTCTTATTCAAATCTAAAACGTCCAGCAAGACATTAAATACGTCTCAAATAATTGTATATTTAAAAGGAGTCGTAATGATTAATTTGCTATTTGACTTTTAAACGGGTTTGTTGGATTATAAAAATGAATTCAACAACTCACCCTGTAGAATGTGCCAACCAAACCGTTAGAAACTCCAGCATCACGTCCAAAATCTGCTTGACTGATATCAGTGAGAACGTTTCCTCCCACCTGCATTGGGCACTTAGAGTTAAACTGCAGGCGCTCTGCAAATAAATTAAAATGTTTGGTTGTAAGTCATAATGCCTTAAATTCTGGTTTATCGTTTTGTATTAATTTATTTACGAGAAAATTAAATACAGTTCAGTTGCTAAATAACCCTAGGCCAGTCATAGGTTCTTTCTACTAAAAAACCCTTGTCTTGTAACTTACGGTCACAAAGACTTTTTCGATGTTAAAAACAAATTAAATAATTTCCGCCCTGGTCTTGTAACTTACAGTCACAAAGACTTTTTTTCGATCTTAAAAACAAATTAAATAATTCCCATGAGACATGCTCTTATAAAGTTTAATTAAACACAAACACGGAGACTTGTAAAGATAAATTAAGCAAATCTGCATGTCATTATATATTTGTATTATGTCTGTACTAAACACCAGGGGAGGTTTTTCAAGGGGCTTTTAAATTTAACCTGGTGTTGATGACGTCAAGGGCTATCTTCACCCTGTATTAGCGATTCCATCTGGTGTTATAGCCTGGACTTATAGCCTCGTTCGAGCAATTGGCCCCAGTATCCTGTTTTGTATTCAAATCAACTTATGTTTTTTACAACAATAATTACGGCAGTGCAAACTCATGCTGCCTGAGGCTTGAAATTTAATTATGCGTTTGGAATATTATCCTGAATATCAAATAGAGCAACTGGCGTAAAAATATTCACTTCACTATCATATACCTTGTTGTCATTATCTTAATTACTTTTGTTCAAGCTCTATAGCAACGTTAAACTTTTTGCAAATAACATTCATTGCAAAATGATTACAACGCAAAGAAATGGACTTTGGTTATAAAAGTTTTGAAAACGTCATCAGTATGTGGGTCACAGGTCATGCTCCGTAATATATATCTCTATCTCACTGAATCTCGAATTTGATGCAATATGAAGACCCTCTGCAGGTCAATACTAGACATTTGACTGTGAGACCGGTTTTAATTATAGTCAATTAAAGTTAAAATGGAACCTACCTTCGGGTTGAGCAACTGGATTCAGGCGGCTTATATCACATTCAACATTGTTGACAAGAAGACTAACTGATCGATTGCTGTACTTCAGTTGGACCGTTTGAGTACCCTGTGAATACGAAATTAACAATTGAAATTTGAAATGGAAATGATGTTACATTATGCTTCATTGCACAGTTTCTGTTAATGATCTTAATAATTTTCTTAAAGTATAATTTGGCTGTAACCTGGTCTATTTTAAACAAAGGGTTTATTCTAATAGCTCAAGAATTTTCATCTGTAACCATATTTCGTAATATATTTGTTCCAATTATTCTGTTAAGACGTTTTTTTGCATTTGCTGGTTGCATTACACATCTATTAATCTATTTAAGCTGTATTTTTTCCAAAGGGTCGGATTCTGTTTTATTTTAGATATTAACATCATGGATGTTCCATTATTCCCGGACAATAAACAAAATAATAACTTAAAATGAAATTAATCCGGTTTTGAATTCTCAGTTTCGATGTATTCTTACAGGAGGTGAAGCTGACACACAGGTCGCGGTTTCTTCTCCGAAGAAACGAACGGCGAATTGTCGGTTAGATGGGGTGTATCGAACATCCACAGTGCCTCCAATTCCTGCTGCTGAGTCTTGACAGAGGTTGGAGAAAATCAACTGGCTATCAGTAAAATCGGTTGTCTCAAAGCTAGCAACCAAATTGATGTCATCAAAATCAAATGACATCAGACGCCATGTGACCATTGCAAGTAACCCCTCTCCAAAAACCGCCCCACCATTCCTGACGGTCAAATTTCTCTGAAATTCGTAGGGGAATGTATCAATCCAGTTCCCAACTTCATCGGAGCTGACTTGTTGGGAAGTGTAGTTTTGGTCAACAAGTCGGTCGCACCGGGCTCCTGAGGAAGAAACAATATGCGTATAATGGCATTTTTGAGATTTGGTTTACTCATTTTTTTTATATTATTTTCTGGTGCGAAAATCCAATAATACAATTTGTAACTCAAGTGTTTGGTACTCGAATACCACTGACGAAAGGCCATGTCACAAAGATATCCCGCACAACTTATTCATTTTTTTACAACTCCAAACATACATTATATGGGTGACTTTGCATTTCCTTTTAGCCTTATGCAAACAGAAACCAATACAGAAGCAACAATTTTGGTCGTAAAGTGATTAAGAAAAACAGATAAGATTATATCTTTTATTTAAAGAGTTAGTTACTGATTATAGATTTCCCATTCCAATAGATTTAACACATTTTTTTTTCTAAAAATTAATCACACAGGATCAAGGATATCGATGAATTAAAATCGATGAAAAATCTCATGTGCTAGATAAACTACCAGAAAAGTTTCTAAATAGGTCTTAATCTCGAGTTGTTATGGGAAACCTACAGACACCTCGATATAATGTCATGATCATGTACATGGTATATAAATAAACAGTTGATGTATTATCTGCAAACCGACTAAACAACATTAAACAGCCCTGGTTAATGTTACTTGCCTTTTTTCAATAGCTATTTCTATATATAAAAAAACCAACCAAACAGAAAGAGGGAATGCAAAGAGCATCAATAGTTGATTACGCATAACCATGCTTATTAGTGATGCTTAAGTTAACTAGATAATCCACCAATCAGTCAGCTAATTTGATTATATATGGTTCCAGCGGACCTGTGTCCAAAAGATAACCAATTAAACATGGCTGCTTTTATGAAACTTACCTGGGGGTGGAGCAGCGGTCAGCTCTGGGCTACGGTCAACGTTTTCAACCCAGTCACATCTGCATCCTGTCGCATTGAAGAACAGAGGGACTATACCAGCGCTTCGGTAAGCATCTTGGACGTATCCAGGTAGAACGTTAAAGCAAGTTTGTCTCACATACAGCTCATCAATGGTTGCTCTGTTCAAATTGGGTATAAGGAGGTCATATTCATCTATGCCAGCATTATTCGGCACAACTACGTTACAATCCTGTTCCAAGAGTTGACGAAGGCTTGGTACATAGCTGCAACGACAAAGTCCGTTCACTTTAGTAAATTCTTGAAGCTGTGTTGGACAGGTGGCCTCGGCAACATTAGCTCCTTCTCCGAATCCGTTGGGAGACTGTAGGAATTTTCGAGGATCGGACCCATGCGCCATGTGGTCATCCGTGCAATCTGATAATAAAAAAAACACAAATATATTGAGAGCATTAAAAGCGCTTCATAACTGAAGAACACTAAACAAAACTTTAGGAGTTATAATTTCTTTATTGCAGGCACAAGGGTATATTGTCTAGTGTTCGTCTGGATAAGGACATTTTTTTTATATTGTGTAGAGCAGTATATTAAGTACCAGAGAAATATTAACTTTCAAAGATAGCAAACCACCTCGTATAGGCAGCATCGACACTTGCTCATGTCTCAAAAACAAGCCCAACGAATCTACTGCAAGTCCATTGCAGATTCTATTGTTCAATTCCATGATACCCCCCCCTTCTCGGTACACACACGCACTTTTTTTTAAATAGTAGATGCTTAAGTTAAAATACACCGAATAGAATCTCCTTAAATCCATGATTCCCACTGATACGTTTATTGATATTGAAATATTGAAGTCAAAATGAGTCTTTCCTTCTTCGGAGTAACACTACTCCTGTACTGGAATCCCCTTGTAACTTATATTTCTGTATGACTGAATACCGTCGTTATGTAATATGCACGAGAATTAAACCTAAATAAAGTTGAATTAATTGCCGTCAGGACCACCTACCCCATTCTGTCTCTCCTACAATTAAAGGTGTCTGAGGGGGTTCCGTCGTACCACAATGAGCTAAACCCACCGCTACCACGAGTAAAAATAACTTCAACATCTTTGAAGTATAACAAACAGCAATCTGAAATGAAACATGGAGAAATTGAATTGGTGGTATATTGCCACAAATTGGCAGTAGTCAGAGGTACAGATCGCTCTAGTTCGACCAATACACATTGCTGCTTTTAACGAGTAAATCCAGGGGTAGCTCTAAAACAAACGTAAACTAGTGAAGTAAACTCTCCCCACTAAACAAAGCTATCTCATTTTACCGAGGAAAAGGAATCTTTATCATTAAACTATACGCATATCGTAAATAATTTTAAAAGCATATGAAGTTAAGAAAGTACTGAAATCAAAATACGATAATTATCATCTTACCAGTGTGCTGAAGTGTGGAGATTGCCAGATGTCTACCTGTCTTATGTGTCGAAGCTTTTATACGCTTAGTGCATAAGGCATTCGACGGAAATGATATGGGATGTTAATTGTGGCACAGTATTAATTTACAATTCATTGGACGAACGTAGCCAACCGCTTAATTGTATTTTTTTATAAAGGGGCTCGTACTTTTTCATATTGATTACTCTTAATGAAATGAATGATCGTTTTCATAATGCCCCCGAGATGGGGCGATATCTATATGTAATAAAAACTGGGCGATGCATGCTCTTACTTATTGTATAATTCTTGTACAAATAACCGGTAATATTGTACTTCGAAAACAATAACCTCGATTTCTCGTAAAATGAACTCGTTAGTTCTTGTATCGTTTGTAATGATGAGACGCAACACTTGCCATTTTTGTGTAAGTCAACATAATTTTCATGTTGCAAACCTCCCACTCTGGGCATTCGGTTGAATTTCTGTGAACAGAAATAATTTTGATCCATTCTAACAAAATCATTCACGTCTTCGCGCTGTTTTCCGTTTTTGTTTTTTGTTTTTTTAATTTTTTTTTTTTTTAGCCTGCTTTCTTTGTCATTATAGTCAACTTAATCTAAAACAAAATATGCATTTATCAGTATCATTGTTGTTGTGGGGTTCCGGGAAATGAGCCAAACAATATCTGACATTGCCTGGAATTAACTGTGAGATACATGTAGGTTTGTCTGTAACCGAATCATTTTACTTCTGTAAACTGGTCGAGCTTTCTATCGTTTCCAACCCTCAGTGGTTTGCACACAATTTTCGTCCAACACTCTTTCTCTCAAAAGGCGAGGTTTTATTTTTTAGTCTGTTTTCGGTCACTTGCCAGTACATTCTTATCTACACAGAATAAATAAACACCCTGGCGGTAATTGTGACCGATGCTTAGTCCCTGATACAATTGAACATTTCCTGTTAAAGTGATCCCGTTATAATATGCTTCTTGTTCTTTTCAATCGCTTATTGTGATGTGTTAGAGTATCGTGGCCTAATATAGACAACATCTTAAACCCGAATAAAGTTGCGACAGAGTGTTTAAAGGAGTAGCTGTGTATATTATAAACATGTGTATAATGACTTATAACTTATTTAACATTAACTGAATTACTTACATAAATAATGCAAAGTAACGGCGTGCACTGTTCTAATGACTTAGAGCTGCATGCGCCATCAATACTTATTTCCATTCCATTGTTGTTGTGTTTATATTATTATTATTATTTATAATAATAATAAATAAATTATTTATGGTAATAGCATTGTTGTTACTGTTGTTGTTGTGGTGCACCCTGTTATAATGTACCATATTGTATAAAAGTTTCAGTATTTAAATATTTGGCCAAATAAGTTTCATGTTGACAATAATTTGACTTCACGAATAAGGATGGGCCTTTCTTCAATATCTCAATGGTTGTACATATAGTGGAACTATTTGCAAAGATATATGATGTTTTAACATCTGTAATACATTTTTTTAAATTAGATTATTTTTCTGTGATTTTCAGCGTAAAAACCACATTTAAAAGGGAATGTTTGGTAGATAGTTGTGTCTAGACAGGTAAATGGTGGGCGAAATGTTTTAAATAGTCCTATGCGGGCAGATGCAACACGTACAACAATTGCTCTTGTTAACCTTGTAGTGGTTGATTTTATAGAAAAAATATTGTTCTCTGTTTTCATTCAAACTATTTATCAACCGTTCATTTAGACATATCCCGGAATCGTCCTCCCAACCGCGTCATTCGTGCACGGCCATCCTTCAAATTACCACAAGGTCTTCCAAACCTGCTCAGAAATTGTCGGCCCAATTTCGAATGTTTCAAAAATGAATACCAATTTTTTAACTAATTATTGAATCCACATTGAGTATAACTTACACAATTCGCTAGATCATTAATTTCATAGGCTATTCATCGCTGTGAAACAAGTACAAGGACCCGGACGTCTTCTAAAAGCCTATGACATAAATTGAAACATCATGAATTTGAATCTATTGGTGTGCAATATTGTTTAAATCATAAGGCAAATGGGTAATATATAGTGCAAGGTATTCTTGTAAGGCGATATTGTCCCTGACACTTCTGAAATCGAGAGGTTATGTCTTTTAGTTCAGCAATTTTTATAACAAGTATGCAAGTTCTTTGTTTGTGGGCCCTCTTTTCCGAGGGCAGTATAAATGAAGTATATTTTTACTATTAGCTATGGAGGAACATTTATTTTTCCAACTGAGCATTTGTATAGATCATGGTTGTTTTGATGTTCAATCTTTGAAGGTACGCCGCCATCATATAAGTGAAACACTCATAAACACGGCATAAGGCACCAACCAACAAAGCAGAAATTTGAAAACTCCGTTTTAAAGCATCGTCAAGGTGTCAGGTGTGTTATACGAGTAAAATAGACCTACTAAAAGTTTTATTGAAAATTAGGTCGCATTTTTTTACCCCTTTAGACAGGTGCAATTGTAGATAGACGTTTTGCTAGAAGTTTTTGATCACTGAAGATTTTTTATTTTTTTATTTTTTTTGCTACATTTATCTCGCATTAGACAAAACGATCAGTCTAGAGAAATTAGGACAACGCTGGTTAACAAATATGTACAATACGTCTACAGATGGAGTCTACGGATATATGTACTTGCCATCATTTTTCTTCACTCTTAACCTCAAACTCAGTGACATAACATTCCACTCGGATGAACTTCGTTTGACTGACTACTTACATAATAAAATTGACATGATGTAGGTATGTAACACAAAAGGGTACGAACTGCAATCAATTTTAAATCAACTATAAAGTGTTGTCATCGATAAGACCAAAGGCCTTGGGGCAGGGACGTTTAGCTGTGTGAAAACCAGCAGTATGGGTTAACTTTATGTTATCGCAATTTACCCTAGTGCATTACATGTATTAACTGATTACCGCTAGCGAAATGGAATTCAAATAAATTCTATGGACTTTTAAAAAAAACGTAATTGGGGAATTGTGTGAGGTTCTTGTAGATTAATCTTTATTTTTTAAACTGTTATCGGTCTCCCATGCCTGTACATTACGTCTATACTCGATAGCTCATTGTTGTCGCACCGTGTTAGGTTTGCGTAAAATATAATTATGCCTTTTATTTTTACTTTTATCTTTCATTTTCGAACTATTAAATCAGAAAGCTAAATCAGCTAAACTTTGTTTTATTGTCATACACCGCAATAATTTCATCACACAGAGAAATAAATACCACATCACTTTTAGTCTCAATTAAAATAGAGGGGGTGTATTTGTTTCTATTCTGTCGTACCTGAACCGATTAACAAATAAAACGTACCCTTCAGGCTGTGATAAATATATACCTTCATAAATACTTGTTATAGTGTACTGAAGAACAAAACTCTAATTTGGGACGCTTTTTTCCTGTATCAGATAACACATACTTGGCATTATACTGATTTGATTAATGGCTAAACTGTTCTAAGTCAATAATACTGTTTTCGGGTTTGATACATATTCACGTCTATACCTGGGTATCTGTGTGTGCTGTATACTTTACACACATGTTCTACGCTATGTGTAGAAATACGTACTTCTGAATCCACAATGGAAAAAAAACATTATCAATATATTGTTTATTTCATTTTATATAATAATAATACAGGTAATGGTTCGAAAATACTCCAAAAACGTTTTCTTGTCCATAAGTATGACCCAGATTTAGCAGTTCCGTCTTGTGAATTATTCGCAAATTATTGTTTGCTTTTACTTTATGTTTATAACCACCATTTATCAAACAATGTTTTCTTCTTGTTATTCGAGGGTCGTAATAAATCACCTCGTTCCATGTATCCACAACTTTAAACGCGTTGTCACAGCATGCGACACAACACAAGAAATCGGTGCTATGTCCCAATTACAAATGTTCGATTTTGATTCGACAGATGCCTATTATTGCATGTCTCGTCTGCGGCTCTGCCGCTTTCAGATGTGTCTGAAGTCGGACCAGATATTATTGTTATAACATTGATGGGGAGGCATATTTCACGGGATGAGGTCATTTATGTTTTCTGTTATGTCCAATAGTTTTCGCTTGTAACATTTTCTACACTTATATAAAAAAAAAAATCTCTGTATTTCCACCATCTAGGTTGATTTGGGGAAAATGTATTTTGTTTAAGTTTAATTTCTTGATTCCTGAGTAACTCGTTATTAACGGAAATATAAAAACTAAATGTAGGTATCGTGTCATTTCTCTGGGTTGCCACTTTGATCATCTATGTCAAATTATTGAGACAAATATCTTCGTTTCATACATGACCAATCTGCGTGCAGCTGTGGTTATAACTGTGAAGTTTTGGATTATCCGTTGTATGCCGAAGCCATGACAGCAATGTTAATCACAAGGCAAATGGGTAATATATCGTACAATGTATGATTGTAAGGCTATAAGATCCTTGAACATCTGAAATCGAGAGGTAATGTTTTGTAGTTCAGCAATTTTTGATAACAATTTAAAAATTGGATTCTGAGTGACTGTCTAAATTGAAGCAGGTGTAGTGCGTCATTTGGTTTTCATGGTACATCTATATACTATATTAGACTATCTCCTGATGATTGCATAATCAATGGTGAAATATTAAGTCGAAATGAAATTCTCGTTTTTCGGAATTACGCTTGTTGTGTATTATTGTACTATTCAGCGGAACTACAGGCTTATAATAAACTGTACTTTTCTAGTATTTATTTTGTTCTTTCTATCAGCATTCCATGTTCTTCTGGAATAGTATTTGGGCCTAGTGCCGATTCTTCTAAAAAGGCTTTGTCGTGTTTGTTAATCCTTTATTGAAAATAAAATATTGTTTAAACAAAGTTATTCAGTGCAAAATATCATGAAATTTATTGATCATTAATTGATAGACTGACAGTAAAAATATTAGTCAAAAATATGCCATTTGTGTGCCGGTAAAATCGCTGTTAGCAAAAGAACAGTTTTGTGCGTAACACGCCGTCTTCCACGTGACCAGGGCGCAGGTGACATTTCCATATGTATTGGGTGGTATTCTGTTTTGCTTTTACCATCTGGCAAGTAGCTAAAACAGGATTTCCGTAGTTGTGCGTTTCTGAGCCTGCTTCAATGTATCGTTCAAAGGATCGAGTTCGACTGTCGACCCTCAGGTATATGAGTGAGCCACAAGGTGTGGCTCCGTCAATCGCGGTGGTTGTTTTACGAGGTTTCCTCCCGGTTTTCAAGCGTTAAAATGGAAGGAACAGTGTGAAGTAGACAATCCGTCGTCATATAAGTGAAATACCCTTGAGTATGACGTTGAGCCCCAATCAAACAAACAAATGAATTTAGTGCCGTCAAAATAAATTTTTCAAAGTTTTATTATGCAGATTAATTAACTTAAAATTCAATATTTTGCATCGGATTGGAGTTTCTAAAGCACTGATTGTTAAATACTGTTTCTGCTCTCGATGTCGCCTGTTTGCTAATCGTATTGCTTATTAACACTGACTTGTGGGGGTGGATTATGTCGCCACTGAGACGGCTAATCCGTC
Source organism: Mopalia muscosa (assembly GCA_031763545.1). NCBI lineage: Eukaryota > Metazoa > Mollusca > Polyplacophora > Chitonida > Mopaliidae > Mopalia > Mopalia muscosa. The sequence goes on from JARFOD010024300.1 coordinate 10,145, forward strand.
GAGAAAGCGTTATGACCTGTGGTGACTACAATAGGTATTGAAAATCTTTACTCAACTGATTCATTAAAACTGACGAGCTCTCCCACTTTTGTGCAATCATGCTGTAGCACGTAATAACCTGTGTCGTGTTGGTAATTAGTGTGAACGTTTTACTGATAGTATTAATTAGACACTGTTAGCGGAGTTGTAGGATGTATTTGATCAGACACTTACTTTGATACCTCACCAGGTGAATTTTTTAATCCACCTTAATCCAATTTGCCTTAATCTGAGAAGGAAAAAAACACACGCCTTTTGCTGTGAGTTTTTACAATACGTCATCTGCCAGAACGAATGAACTTAATGTACGTCATTTAATCTTAACAATTGCCTGTCCGTTCCGTCATTCGTTCGCTTTGATTGTTTATTTGTTTGAGACTATCAACTACATTTGAGATCCACATATCTGGCATTTTTTAAAACACGATGCTTCAAAGTTACCTATAAAGAATCTTACGGAGTGAAAGTTTAATCGCGGGGGCTGGTTTACATAAATATGTGTAAAGGGAAAGATTGAAATAATAACTATATGATTCGTGTCTTATGGGTTATGATACAACTATTTGCTTCGCCAACATGTATCCTATTCAGATTTATTAGATAATATTCAATTTTTAATTGACAGTAAAATCAAATTCATAATCACGAAAAATTCTCTGATCAACTATTTACATGACAGTGTCAGAATCAATCGTATTCCCGCGAGAGTTTCTATACTGTACGTTTCTAAGACAGCTCTCGTACGCCATGCCCGGCCATGGTGCATTCATTTCCACCAATATATAAGGCGACGGTTAACACAGATTAACCCGTAAGAGAAGTAGAAAAGAAAATGGTCCGGATGTAGGCTTATATTAGAGTCAATGGCTTGACGTACAGGAAGAAGAATCGATGGTATTTTTGAATGTGTCGGAATAAGACTATCAACTCCACTTCAGATTCTTGCGCTTCTACATTTAAAACTTTAAATTGCACATTAACAATTGGCTAGGCTTTTGTTACTTTTGAAGATTATTATTTCTTCTATATTTGCCTGGCCATGTTGTCATTTTCTTTACCTGTACCTCTCACACGAAGTATGCCATGCCAGGGGCCGAGCATATCATGTTGTATCCAATCAATTTCCTCTGACTTTTTAACGCATACTTAAACTTTAGGAATTAACATGCGCCATGACCTTCGCCACGAGGAGTCATGAGAGAAGCTTCGGTTCTTCGCCGGAGCTTCGGTGGAATATATTGGCAATCGTCAACCTGGATGAATGGCTTCTTGAAAGAATAAAAAGGTGATGTTTTTTATGTTCTGTCTTTGTACAGAGCCGACACCTCAAGTCCACTATTTTGAGCCAAATAATCTACAATAGACTGCACTTTATCTTTATCCATTTAATGTCAAACTGTAGACTGCACACATAGACGTCACGCAATAAAGCAGTCACGGTAGAGTTAAAGTATAGAAAGCATTAAAATACTGAAATGAAGTGTCACGTTTTTTTTAACATGATATTTACATGGGATATAATTAAGAAATGTTTATAAAAAATAATTTAAATTTGTGCATCGCTTAATACGTCTTATTTATTCCCTAAGCCACACAATAAAGATAAAATCGATTTCTTTCCTTATTTTTACTTAATTTGCACAATTGTTACCACCAGCCAGTAGACCAATGAGATCATCCCTAAATTGTCATGTCGGATCTCGTGTGGCACCTTATAGAGTAGACCGCTAAACGATATCACCTCGAAGAGTTTCATTTTACAAAAGATGAACGAAACAACTGGGCAGAAGAGAGAATATTGTTGTGCGATTATTCCAGTGTTGCCTGACATCACGCGGACTATTTCAATTTATACTCTATGGCGTTTTACTATTTTTGGTATAAGTTTATTGTATTGTCTTGAATGGCCAACTTGAACAATTAACTTATACAACGCATTACAATTTCATACACAGACCGATTTGATACTTTGGATGCAAACTATACTACACATGCGCAGTGGGCGACTAGTTCAAAGAAACTATTCGGTAACTTTGGTAAGTTGGTTACATTCTTACACACACTACACGAAGCATTTACTTTCTTCATCGAGACATAGACTCTACATTGAATCGTTTCCCCAAGTAATGCGCAATACCACTGTATAACGTATAAGAGTCATCTAAGTTTCGTCCTCTATAGAAACTCTCTGGGACAGCGAATAACTGTTAATTTTTTTTTAAGGAATTGGCACTTCGGATAAATTAGCTGTGAAGAGTTTGCATGTGTACACTTATGTGTGTATGTACACTAATGTGATTTCATTTGTTTCGCAGTAATCGCAGACACAGTTCCATTGTAACATTACAGGGCATTGTCCAGTCTAAGTCGGCTTGACTAGGCATTTCCTTTTGAAGGCTGACTCGTACATTTCCGAATATAAAAAGTTTCAGAAGACGCCATCTTTTTCACATATCGATATCCAAACGGAACTAACGTTGAAAGTTCAGGTTTAATTAGCGAAAGGCGAGTATTGCATTGGTATAGAGCGATACAAACTCCAAATCGACTTTTAGCCAATTGTGTCAATAAAGTGTCATTCTCCAAAGGAATCGGCTGTGTCGATAATGCATTATAGACGGCATTGATGATTGATTGATTGATTCATTATTAACTGAATTTTTACACAAATTTCACAAATTCCAAAAAGAATATAAAACCCCAAAGGGCTTTTTGTATCCCAAAAAATGGAATAAATATATTAATACGAAGTATAGAATAAAGATTAACATATGTAGGCTACAATATAAAATTTCACAGAGCACCTAATAAACAAATATATAAGCATTATTAATTTATTGATAATTTACCAATTCTAAAATAAACAACAAATATATTGATCATAAAGCACAAAAAGACAAACTTATTAACAAAATGGATTATGTGAGATAGAAAAAAACGGGTAATCCAATATCTGGATCTAGAGGAGTTTAAACGTTGACTTATCAAAAAACTGTCTGAGTTCAATGTATTTGGTAAATACGTACTGGTTATGTACTTAAAGTTTATAAATACCCTTACAAACAGGATTTATGTTTGTTTGTGGCCTAACGCAAGGGCTGGGTAAATGATTATCATGACTTGCGGTGTATAACCGGATCTTACATTACCAAGCCTGTGGTGTGCCTTACAACCTAGGGCGTTAATTTATAACCTAACCATACAATATTACCACAACAATTATTTTGGTACAAGTCGTATTAGTTTAATGAATGTGGTGGACAGTCACCTTGATGTCTTATGCCGTATTTCTTTTACGAGGTTACCCGGTTACCACAATGCCTCGAGGAGATCTTCTCAAGCTCAAATGAAAACTTATCGTGAAGTTATCATTTAGTTATGGTATCGAGTTGACAAATAACTGCAAAAATCAATGATAATATCTAAATGTGGGTATATCGTTCAGCCTCTAAGCCTGATTGTCTGCTCATAATTCCAGAACCTCTCGGAACTAAGGTAGTGCGTATGTTGTTGTACGCTACACTCTTAGAAAAATATGGCTCTTATGGGAAACTTTAAGATTTTTCAGTTATGCATCTGAAGGAATGGTCTATGGCTTTGTATGAAACCCCCACAGCAGCTGTTTAAAGTTTTTCTCCCCTTTTAATAATTTTAAAAAACGATCTTGTCTTTCGCCTCATAAATGTAAATTAAGATTCTTTACTGCACTTTATTTAACTGCACCTTGTGTGACATCCTGTGCTTTCTGGGCATTATCACATTTGTTTGAATGTTGCGTCGAGGGGGAAGGGAACCCTTTTGACAACCACGCCGTCATGTGAACTTAATAATCGTAAGTAGGATGTAAAATCAACTACCAAGTAATTCCACGCTGGAGCAAGACATCAAACCAAGACTTATATCACTTGGCATGAAAGTAAAAATACTAAGCAAACAATTCCTTGAGTCCAGCTTGCTTAAATTTAAATTTAAAATCTGTCTTCAGTTAATAAAAACGCCATTGATCATACGCGTTGGCACAAATATTGCAGACTGCATAGGGTAATTTCTCGGGCAATAAGAAGGGACATTTGAATGAAAAGGACTAAAAAAAGTTCTGCGTTTCCGTTGAATCTGTCAAATAAGTGCAGATGGCCGGGAGCTGAAGTACATTAGATCTGCAAGCACGTCTGTCTTTATTATACTTTTGCATTGCACTGAGTGTTAAAAATGCCTTGTTGCATTACTGGATGTTTAACGATGGGTTTAATCGACCTGGCGTTACTCTCGACAAATATCACACAGGGAATATACATAGCCATTTAGATAGATTTATTCTGCAGCATAAACACCTCAAGGCGATGACAGGGAGTGGTAAGAATATTGACATTGAAAGATGAAGTCAATATAACAGTTAAGCTAAGAATTCACCATGGCATAACTCCGCACCTAAACCATGCGTAAACCATGTCTCGACGTCTGCAGCATCAATGATGTCAATTTCTTATGAATTTTAAAATAATAAAACCAGGGAGCTCAGTCCAAGATCACTTCTGTGGTGAATTATCAGGCAATAGGCCTACATAGTTGCTTGTTTGTTTGCTCGAAATTAATCCAATCGTATGGTAGGGAATTTACAAAATGAATGCACGGCATCCAATTATGTAGTGAAAACTTAGCTGATAAACGCAAGGGATCAAACATACATATACTGCATTAATATTGATGGATTTGTTGGTGTTTTACACCGTGCACGCTTAATGGTATTTCACTAATATGACAGCGGTATGAGGACAAAGGACGTCAATTTACGTTTCGAGACACCACGATTAATCCCCTTCGTTATATCCCCTTTGACCAGAGCACAAGAATATCCCACAAACCACCTGTGCTCGCACAGGAGATCTAACTTGTCTATCAAGTATACGTCGGGGAGGGGCTGGGGGAAGGGTTGTGGGCATTTCCTCGGGGCTTCACCCGAGCAATGTCTCAGGCCTCATTAAATTTTCTTTGAAAAACTGATAAAAATGTATTTCATTCTAGCTATATGCTTGTGTGGAACGTTTTTGGCCGTTTCTCCTTAATTTAAATTATTATACCGTGTTTTACATATAAGCCCCATTCTATACCTCGGGGCTAGGGACGGGCGTGTTTGTGTTATTCGACGTTAACTTATTAACTACCTGATCTACACTTAATATGGCATTTCCGGTTATATAAGTCTCACAATTACCCAAGCGTAAACGGTACCGCATGCCTGCTGGATAAGTAAACCAAGTTATTTGTTTTTTGCATGTTGTATAGAAGTTGTCAGTATGGAAGATCATGTCTATATAATGTCTTACTGACTAGCACACTAGGTTCCAATCCATCAAAGGTTTAAGTCTGTAGAAATTTCTTAAGATTCTGAAAATCATGCTATTGTAAGAAAAACGAAAACTAAGGAAGATAAATTTAACATGATTTGATATCGATAAAGTGAGTTTAAAAGCGTAATGGCCATTGTAGCACATAATTGGTGGAGTGTTGGGAGGAAGCTTCTTGATGCCCTGGTGCTCTCCAAGCTAAGGGGCAATAGAAGACCGATCTGTGATGTCTTTATTTAACGTCTTCTCCTGTCTTGGTTGCTAGTGGTATCGAGTTTGGTTTCTTTCACCCGTTCGGCTGGCACTCCGTCAAGTCAATGACATAACCGTAAGTGCGCGTTAAATCCCACTGAAACAAATTAAAAATAAATAATAACATTATATATAGATTTGTTTCTTGGTCGACATATACAGAGCCATTTCATACAAAACTGCGCACAGGAGTCCATGGGCCCCCAAAAAGCCTTAAATCTCTCTAAAAAATGAAGCACGGAGGGTTAGCATGAATAAATTGATATCGCATACCATGTTTGAATCACGGTGCCAAATTTTCCCCATCAGAAACGTAGTTTCGTGATCGTCACCATTTATCCACTTTAGGATATAATTGGCGCATTTAAAATGGAGCTACACTGGTATAGGACAAATGCATAAGCGTTTGCTCCAAAACAATTTTAGGTCCTACCACAAACTTGACGAGGGGCCGGGGGTGGGGTGGGGGGGGGGGGGGGGGGGGGGGTGCTTTTAATTTGTGCTTACTGTGTGTAATGTTTTTTTTTTATATATGTTAAGGAAAGTTACTAAGGCAATCAAACAAATTAACGAAACTGCATAGTTATATCCCTGAATGAAAGCAATGAAACTTCAATCTGTCAAGATTCCCAGTGTACAAACAATAACACTCATTTCAGAAGAAAAAAAAATATGTTCCTCGTATTGCTTGCTAATTAGTTTATGTGTGCACAGACATCAACCGGTGAAACAGATCGCCGGAAGAATAGTCCTGATAAAAAACTGAAATGTCAAAAAACAAACGCCCATCTTACATTAGCAGATATGAATCGCGGAGTTTTTCTGATTGCTACGTTTCTTTCTACGCTACTCGGATTTTCTTTTTCTGGTAGACTTTTCGGTTATCTACTTCTTAACACAATAATGGCAAAATGAACCTCACTAAATTGCGTCGAAACTTTCGCCCAGTTTATGAAACTCTGTGGAGCTTGTTTCTAATCTTGACATGATATGATAAGACGGTTTCTCGCGCTAATTAATCACATTTTATTATTTAATTATAAACTTATTTACCAAAACAATAGTTTTCCGTTACCTGATGAGGTTGTGATGACCCATACAGATAACTTGCACCACACAGTGCATATCAATTCACTCTGTTTGGTGGTTTACGGTGTATTGTATCACCTTTTAACCCTGTTCTTATCAATTTCGTTAATTTATGCGAGAGTCCAGAGGGTTTGTTGCTAACATAATGTCACACGACTTCTACTCTACGAAAATGTAACCAATTTTGGCCCCGCCTTCGTTCTCAGGCTACCATTCTTTGACTCGTTTCACAAAATAATCCCAGCTTAGGCTGAACGTTACTAACATAGCAATGCAATGTCTTCCATCCGTATTTTGTAATGCATTCATTTCAGGGATGTGTATTAATTAAATCGAATTATGTGTCCAGAGACGGTGACAGATTCGCATACAAATGACTTTGTATATTATGAATAAACAGTTTTTAATAAAGCCCAAGGTAAAAGCATACTGCGTGGTTAGAGTAACGAGAGCTGCGTTTAATCTGTTACGATGAAGTCCAATGAAACCCAATACATTGGTTTAAATAAGTATTTGAATTGTCCTCATGATAAGAAATTACTCATTGTTCAAATAGGCATAGTGCAAATACGGTTCAATAGAAACAAATAAAATCTTTATTTAAGTTCGGTTGTACAAGCATGACAGTTTCGCTGTCAAATTTAATCGGAAAACGTATTTGTTTTTCGTTCATTAATAAATAGTTTAAGTATTTGTCCATACACGAACTAGTATTAAAATGATGACCGAGGAAGTATTTCTACCCGCTGGACCTAGGCCTAGTTCTCCCACTGAAAACTGGAAAATATTAAATTTTAATGAAACTAAATTAGTTTTCCATCGCATACAATGTATAATTACAACAATAACGTTAGTCTGTATATAGCATTATATAAATTTAAATGAATATGACACTAGGCTATTTTAAACACATACATGTTGACGTCATTAGCACATATATTTAACACTTTTGCAATACACAAAGCCGCTTTCACTCTCGTGTAGCTGAAATCGTCGAAATGTTATATTTGTTATTTTTCCATAAAACGTCTGTAAAGTTCTCATTGGCAATAGATTGACAATTATTGCAGGTGTATATAATGTGATACATTAAAATATAAATAAATTTCTTTTAAATTTTGGTAATTTTCGTTATTTCGATTGGCAAACAGCTCAGTGAATTAAAATCGAAATAGCGCAGCCTTTCTTTTCGTAGGGTATATTAATTAGGATTGATTGAATGATTGGTGTTTTACGCCGTGCTTAAGGGTATTTCACTTATATGACAGTGATGTATCCGAACAATCATTGACACTATCACAACCAAGATGTGTAGGGTTTTGATAATGTTGGAAGGTTAATCTTCCTCCAGTGCTAAGTAATGACAGTATTGCTATTCTGTCGGTATTCATTCAGAGTTGTAAGGATAATCTTAAAATCTGAGCAAAGATTAGCACTTAAATGTCCACATTTCTGGTTTGTATGTCATTTTTTCACGGTACAATATATCCCAGACATGCATGTAAAAGATGTTTATCACTATATTAAAACTGGGGCTAAACAGATAAGTGCAACTTGATGACCCTGTAAACAGCCAACGTCTTCGCCCACTAACTGCATGTACCAGCAAAATATGAACAAAGATAAATATCTGATCTAGTTCATATTTATTCATGTATGTGCATATTTGGATTTATATTAAATTTAAAAACTGTATAACTTAAAATATTTATAGATTAGCAGTATCTCCTGCCCCATAAATGAAGATCATTAATAAATCGTTATGAGCTCATTAATAATTTTTTTGTCCTTTTGGAAAGTGAGGATTAACAGTATTTTTGTTATTTTGTGAAAACACTTTCTTAGTCTGAACAGATTCTAGTTTGTAAAATTTTGCACGTTGAAACCCGTCCGGGAATCGAACCAACGACCCTCAAGGTTAGGCACCGAATCGCCAACAGTAAATGCCGGTAGCCTAGACCACTCAGCCACCCGGCCTTCTACATGTTTGGATTTATATTAAATCTAAAAACTGTATAACTTAAAATATTTATAGATCAGCAGTGTCTCCTGAACCCGTAAATGAACATCATAAATAAACCTTTATGAGCTCATGCTTATGTTTGTGTCTTTTAAGAAAGTGAAGATTAAGAGTATTCTCGTTATTTTGGGAATCTAGGTAGTGAATATTCGCTACCTACTCCAGGGTAGTGAATGTCCGCTACCTACTCCAGGGTAGTGAATATTCGCTACCTACTCCAGGGTAGTGAATGTCCGCTACCTACTCCAGGGTAGTGAATGTCTGCTACCGATTCTACAGCTGACAAGTTAGCTGGCTCCGAATAGCAAACAAAGACACAAATTATGGACGGACCTTCACGATGCTGTGATGATATCAAATAGGGAGTGTATTTGTGTTTATATTGGGGGTGGGGGGGTGGGGGGTAATATATGTGTGACGGTGGGGAGGGGTGTAGTTGAATGTTGTATTCATCATTTGCAATTACAGTTGAGCAATGAGTTTTATTCGTGTCTATACATTCCGTTGACACGATGCTCCAAGGTTGAGTTATGGCTACACATAGCGATAAACATTAATAAACATACTCAAACTTCTATCAAAGTGTGTATACAAAATCCGATACAAGCAAAATCTTGTCAACCCTATTGCTCTGAAATTAAACAAATAAGTTTTTGTGTTAATGTAGATTTTATCATTTATATCCTAAGAAATACATTCAGTATATTGTACATCGATTGAACTGCTTGAAAAATTAATCTCCGTTTCGAAATAAGTTTTTGTGTTTAATGTAGATTTTATCATGAATTTCCTTAGAAATACATCCAGTATATTGTACATCAATTAAACTACTTGAAACGTTAATCTCCGTTTCCACAGTTACCAATAGATGTGCTACAGTATGCTCGTAGTCGCTTAGTTTAATTATATTTTTACCGATTAATATAAGTCAAATATCTTAAGGCACATGAATGATATCAGCACCTCCTCTATCACTTACATCTTAAAAGAAACTGTATATTAAGTATGCTTGTGCGCACTAGGAGGATAAAAAGCATCCTTTTGATTTTCAGATGCATTAGCATTGATAACGACAGTCCCAAGCAATACACCTCGCAGCTATATATCCCTGGATAGGATTAGTTGTAAAAACAAGCGCCTTGAGGTAGTTTTGGGATGAAGGTGTGGGTAATGTTGATTTGAGAGAGTGTCAGCGTCTGGCGTTCAAATGATCTCCCTTCAATAATCTCAGTTGGCTTTATATCATTCTATTTATAACACAAGCCCCCAAGCTCTTAACCAGCCAAGCCTGAACAATATTTGCATATTAAGTGAAAAACATGACCTGCCTGCCGCAAGGTTGAGACACAGCTTTTCAGGTGTGTTCAAACAGCCCATTTAAACCTGTAGGCGACAAGTTTACGGTAACCCTGCTAACAATATGTCTGAGACAGATTTAATTTAGTTTGCTTAACTAAGACAACTGAACCAAGCATTTATTTCAGGACCAGAGCCCATTGTGTCATGAAGTTCATGGTTAATATATTGTCTTATATAAAACAATAAATAAATTACCTAAATGCTACTGACGTATGAATAGCATTGAAATTGATGGAAATCTATATACGAAATTGCGCAACTTATCGAAGAAATTTGATCTCACGAAATTCACATATTTCTCATAGTTATATGCTATTGTTTTCACTATTACGATTTAACATTTGAAAACATCCACACAGGCGTATAAAGAGGAAAAGGTTTTATCTGATTTTAACAGGGCGTTAATTAGAAGCCAATTGTTCCAGTGACAAGTCTCTGCTGATCTGTAAAATGGTAATCACTTATCTATAGCTCAAGATTGTTCACAAAACAAGTAAATAATTTAAACTATTTGAAGATAAAATATAACTTTAATGTGAGATGGTAATTAATGTTCATTGACAATTCTTTGCAGTTTGAGAGAAGGCGGACAGGGAGGAAGGTTTTTATTGCCCTTGTGCTCACAGAACTATAAAGACATTATAAAATAAAATCAATACTACTTCATGCGTCGAGACATTTACTCTAAGATAAACTTGGGCCATCTTGTTTTGCACTTCTTTTATTTGCTGGGCTGTAGCATACGTCGCCCCAAATATTGGCGGAAATTAATCCGCGATGGTTAGCATAGCTTACGAGAGTTGTCTTAGCCTCGTCCACTATAAAAACTCTCGCGATAATATGATTGAGCTAAAGGCCAAAACAAAGACTACATTCCTGTGATGTCTGTATTACGTCCTGTGATGAAATATGTCTGATCGTTCTGTTTTGTCTTTGTTTGCTGCCCGAGATATCGATAGTGCTTTCCTTCCCCCAGTGAGCTGACACGTCGCTACCTGAGCGAAAGTATGGCGCAAAAACTTCAATCAAACAAAGAAACGAACTCATTTATCATTTATCTATCCTTAACAACACACCTTAATATTGTCAATTTGTCTTTAAATAAATTTGACACTTTTATCGAGTGTCAGTCAGTTTCGTGAGCAGTATTCATTATGATATTCAAATATTCAAAGCATCCATGGTTTTTGTTTCTAATGTCACATCATAGAATTCCTTATAATTAATAGAACATGTTATATAGTCGCTTGAACAGTTTTATCACAATGGAGTAAAATTTGGACAGTGCTTCGTAATCGAATTTTGTTCGGGAATTGTTCTTTGGAAGAGATGCGTAAATTAAGCCCCACCTAAAAAATTAAATGGAACAATACACATTATTTTCTTATTAAAAATAACTAAACAAATAATACCGTTCATTCAGTCCTTGTAAAAAAAAGTACCCAAAGACGTTTTGTATTTTAATGCAGTGTTAATTACTTTTTAATCCTCTTAGAAAAATAGATTGTTCGGTGTAAAGGGCAAACCCATTATCTTATCACTACCTGTAATTGAGGTGTGCACCTCCGCACTTAATTGTAAACAGTCTCTATGTTCTTCGGCTAATTAGTTCCCATTATAATCTGTCAAGCAGCACTGAAATTCCCATCCTTTTTGTACAGGACAAAACTACTGCGTTAAATGATCCCAGTATCGTGTTTTTGTATTATTTCTTTTTTAATTATCCCTGCTCATTTACTTTCACACAAGAAGCGTTAATGAACCTGGGATATGTATACTTGATAAAATATTTCGGAGAAGAAAAGTTTGACAAACAACTAGCCTGTCTATGGGTGTGGAGAAGAAACACAATTATTGTAGCAGCTACAAGTTTTTGTATTTTTTTTTAGAAAAGACGATGAAACTTATCAAACTATGAGTCGGTGGTACAAGATACCCATTTGTGTTTTGTATAAGCAGATATCCATAGGTTTTCACCATAATAACTTTCTATACTGGATATTATTTGAAAATTTGAAAACACTGAAAGTCACTGATAAATTTACTAATATATTGAGGAGATCCTACAGAACCATGTTCTGCAAAACCTTGTGCCATGGCCTTCATTGGATATTTTTGGGGTTATTCACGTATGTAGGCCCATTTATTGTAATCGTAATAACTTGAAAATAATTCACAAATTTACTTTAATAATTCACAAACTTAAAAACAATGGGGTCACATCGCGAAACTCCCCCCTCCCCTCTATTGCAAAGATGGATACTATCCCACTTAACCAAATTACACACATTTGACAAATCCTGATAGCTTGAAAATGAATTCATAGATAAATGTCTAACTTTTACGTTAAATTCTTCCCGTATGTTAAGATTGTATTTTAACAAAACAAGTTTCGCGCAAACATCATGTTTAGGCTACGGTTATACCGTGTAAATACAGACTCATAAGTATGAATATTATCGGTTCACTCTATTTTTATTATTTTTCTTCCCTTATAAATCAAGCGACGTGAAAACAAAAGTACAATGCATTGATTAAAATCATTTCAATTTGGTCCTCTTGCCAGGCATATTTTCTTCTTGGGTACCATTTATTAGAGTGCATCGCCATCATATGAGTGAAACATCCTTGAGCGCGGCGCTCAACACCTTTTCAAAGTGTAGAATTTCACAGCTTATGACCATAGCGGCCCGGCGTATAAGTATAATTGTATTGGCTTAATTAAGAGAATGGGCATCATCCCGTCTTTATGAAAAGGGAAATAATCATGATGTACTAAAACTTGTGAAATTGCTACACGATTTATCTCCCATTATTTACATGACACGCTCACACGCACACACACAAACCAAACTGACATTTACTCAATTCTATGGTTACGTTGCTTTTAAAGTATTCTGTGTCGTGAAAACCTGAGTAGTGTAACCTTGTAGCTGGATATATTGGAAAAAGCCATGGTACCACAGTAGTATATATAAAATACGAGTATGGGGATATCATGTCTATTAATGGATAGGAAACTTTACGAACTTGACTGTCGAATGCCATTGACATGAAAACCATTGATCTTTATGTAAACTTAATGAATAATAAATAACACAACCAAATTCGCGCAAATGATAATCCGGTGTGATCTTCTCGCCTGCAAAGTTCTGAATTCCCGTTTTTAGTCCCATATGTGACAGCACCTATAGATTGAAAACGTTATGGGAGACACTGTCTTTTTGGATTATGATAAAGTTAAATATAGTGGTGATTTTTAATTCCAGCTGAAGGCTTGACCCTACATATCAATGTTACTCGAGACCACGAGACAAAAATTGCCGGACGAATTCCTTTCCATGAAAAGATAGGATGTCCTTATAGCCCTATATATATTCATGGCTATATTAGACTTCTCCAATGACAGCCTTCAACGAAGCCCAGACGAATACATTGGGGGGAGTGTTACGACGCTTATCAATCGAGAATATTAATCTAGCAAATTCACACTAAGGTATAGCTTAGTATTTAGTATAAAGCATCTGAAGTTAGTACTAATATAGTATATGCTATACTATATAAGTTTACTATACTAATCCCAGATAGCATAGAAAGAAGATTCAGTTGTGTAAATTGTGTACAACTGTTTGTTATTATAGTGTTACATTTGTAAGGTTTTGTAGTTTCTTGTGGTATTTTTGATGGAGGGGTGAGATCTTGTTGGGATATTTCTATCCAAAGGTTGTTCATAGTTTTTTTTATGAGTTTTTTAAAGTCCTATAGCGTGGGACAGAAGTTGTTTTAAGGTTTTAAGGGTGGAAACAGGGGTTGTTTATAGGTTTTTAGGGCTGGACAGGGGTTATTTATAGGTTTTTAGGGTGGGAACAGGGGTTGTTTATAGGGTTTTAGGGGGAGACAGGGTTATTTACAGGTTTTTAGGGCGGGACAGGGGCTGTTTGCAGGTTTTTAGGGCGGGGACAGGAGCTGTTTACAGGTTGTTAGGATGGGGACAGGAGCTGTTTACATGTTTTTAAAGTGGGGACAGGGTTGTTTACAGGTTTTTAGGGTGGGGACAAGGTTGTTTACAGGTTTTTAGGGCGGGGACAGGGGCTGTTTACAGGTTTTTAGGGCGGGACAGGGGCGGTTTGCAGGTTTTTAGGGCGGGGACAGGGGCTGTTTACAGGTTTCTAGGGTGGGGA